>PVIU01003385.1:0-146604 GCA_004026605.1 Ondatra zibethicus | reverse complement strand
CTCCTCCAGCCAGGCACTCAGTGTGACCCGACACTGCCCAGTCCGCAGACTCCTCCAGCCAGGCACTCAGTGTGACCCGACACTGCCCAGTCCGCAGACTCCTCCAGCCAGGCACTCAGTGTGACCCGACACTGCCCAGTCTGCAGACTCCTCCAGCCCAGGTCATGGGTGCTATGTACTCTGTTCTTGCTATTGAATGAAATCCTATTACACTCCCTTTGTACGCCAATGGGAGCAGCAGGAAGTGAGAGGCATAACTCAACCTCATGAATGTTGGCTGTAGCTGACTTAACTCAGGGTCCTGGGGTACGTAGGTAGGTTTTAACTTGTCTTCAAAGATTGGTTCTCACAAGTGGTTCCTTGAATATATGGATATCTGGATATACAGATATCTGGATATACGGATATAGAATATATGGACACATGGCTCTATGAAGGCATATAAGTTCAGTCCAACAGAAGTGTTCTATGGCCAGTATCCAAGATGTGGAGGAATGTTGCTGAATACATGAATGTGGGAGGTCATTAGCCAGGTGTCCTGTTTTCACCCCTCCCTGGGAGGAGCTGGCTCTCTCAAGGTCATCAGAAGTCTTGGCTTGCCTAGCCTCTCCTTCCTGAAACACTGGAGCTGAATGGACACCGGTTAGTTTTGAATTAGATGCCTCTCCACCCTTGTAGTCAGAAGGGCTCCTCCTCGGAGCACAGAGGCCTCGTCCTCCTCAAAACCTCTGCCCAGTAAAGTCATAGAAGCAGTGATCTAGATCACATTGTGAAATGAACTAACGTGTTAAGTCACCAAGCACACTTACATCATGGTTTACCTTCCCACTGGAAGGAAGTCTTGTGCTTGCACAAAAGCCAAGAAGACACTTAACAGGCAGCCATCTTATGTGTCAAAAGGTTTCAAGCCAATTCCAGTTATCACTGCCTGTGTGGCTTTGGGTGGTTCTAATTCTTTTCCCTGGCCTTAAAACACTCATTAAGAGATCTTCGAAGTCTTGTCTAGACCTAAAATACAGTATGTATGATGGCGGTTTTAGTTAGAAAACCCGAAGTTAGCCTAGAAGTTTCCACAGGCAGAGGGAGTGAGTGCACTCATTCTTGACTTACGCCCCTCTGAACACGCACAGCATGTGGCTCTCACTTGCTCCCCTCACCTGAGTCATGCTGGGAGGATGTGTTTCCCCAGCCCTACTCCAGCTTCTCTGTAAAGCCCTCTCCATCCCCCCTCCGCCGCCTTGTTCTTTCTCTGATTTTTGCGGCAGCTCAGACTGACAAGGACAGTCTGCAAACTTTCCTGCCTTCCTCCTGTTCCTAGCTGACTTATTCTAAGCTGGGTCCAGCCCAGGCAGTTCTGTTCTCCACAGCATCCTATATGCAAAAATACTCCAGGCCCCAGCTCTCCTGCTTGGAACATGGCATCAGCTCCCAAACCACTGGCCTGGTCTTTCCTGGTGGGCGGGAAGAAGGCAGCTCTGCAAAGACTGGAGTCTAATTAAGTACGGAGAAAACTAACCATGGGCTTCAATTTCAAGCTCTGAAAATAGCAAGGGCCCAGGATTCCTGCTGCTGGCCTGAACTGTGACAGTTGTCTCCCTTTGCCTATGGAGTGGGGAGGAAAAGACCTACAGGGCCTCTGCCACCAGAGGCCAAGAAACAAAGAAGCAAGCAAGAGAAGAGGGCCTCTGCCAGAGAGAGAGAGACCCAAGCCCTGGGGGGAGGCACAGGCTACTTCCTATGCTCAGCTTGGCATCCCCACCCTGATCCCCGGAATGAACTGATACCCAGGAGTCCTGAGCCCCGCTGAATGCTCCTCCTGGGCTGCTGGAGTTGTGAAAGCTAAGCTCTGGTCAAAGCTGGGGCGAGTCTCTGGAAAGCTAGCAGCATATGTCACAGTTCTGTCCACAGCCGGTCCTCCTGAGCGTGGGGACAGCTATATGGACAGATATATGGAGACAAAAGCTCCTGCAAGTCAGCTGAGTGCCTAGCTGGCCCTGGTCCACTCAGATGTTAGCCTTGCTAGCATCTTCCGGTCCCCCTCTTCCCTTGCATGGAAAGAAGTCAACTTGTGGGGAGATCCTGGCATGGAAACAATTCACCATACAAATCCATGCACGTTTGAAGTGGGAAGGGAATGTAATTAACTATTGACCACTCAGCCCCTTTTAGCCCTTCCCCTTCCACATGGGCATGACCTCCCGCCTCTCTCATTGGACAACAGGGTGTGAGTCCCACAGCACAGGGGCTCGATCAGTAGTATTTCTCCTTTGCTGTGTTTTAGCACAGCTTCTGGATTGAGTTAACAGGCTGTGAGCAAATGAAGACAAGACAAACACACAGACATACAGAAAAGCTGGGATCTGGTAGACTGGGCTCTCTGACGGCGAAGCTGCAGCATCCCAGAAGTTCAGGATATTCCTTATATACAGCTAAAGAAGGATGCAGGCAGGAGCAAAGGTAGGGGAGCAAACTCCAGACATCTGGGGAGAAGAAAGCGATGGCGGACAGTTTCGGCACACGCTGTCGGCATTAGCAGCTGGATTGGCGAAGGCTTTGCCATGACTCTGAGCCTTACACAGAGGAGGCCACTACTCCCATGGGGCTGAGGCCTTGGTCTTTGACATGACTCTGCCCATATCAACAATACCCATCCACTCAGACGTCACTGGCTCCTCTGCTCCCCAATACATGGTGCCTGGCTGATGCTCTTTCCAGCATCTGCCTTGCCACGAGATGCTTGCAGCATCATGGGGGAGGGCACAATGCAGAGTGAGCCAACTGAGCTTGGTGGAGAAACTGGTCCAGGCTTCCATGTACACTCCTGAGTATGCAGAGTTGGCGCTGGACCGGGAAAAGGCCCCTCGGGTTCCCAGTGGCTGTGAGGAAAAATGTCCTGTGCGCCTACAACCCTGGCGTTCACTGCCCCTGGGGGACTGTCAGAATGAGGAGAAAGTCAGAGGGCATGGGGGTCAGGGCTCTTCCTGCTATGGCTTTGCAAGAACCTATCCAGATTGGCCGGGTTGCCTAGTGGGCAGATCCCTGTCCCAAAGTTTCCTCCCTGGAGATACCAGGTTTCTGACTTTTCTGCAGGTCTGTTAAATTACACTTTGGTCTGGGCTTGAGTTGCTGCTACAGCTCCCTGCAGTACGGAGAGTGAGGACCCTACCTGTCAAACAGCTCATTAAGGTGCTACCAAGGGGCTCAGAGCTAGGGCTGAGAGGAAGGGGATCAGGTCAGAAAACCCACAGCCAGTTAGGAATACGGTACCTCAAAGAGAGGCTTTTGGCCTGGGGCTCCCTTCCCCTTCTGCTTTCTTCTCCCCCTTAGCTCCAGCTGCCCTAGTGGTGCTGTGGGAACAGAGGCTGTGGGAATGAACGTTAGTCACTGCCTACAGTGTCTGGAGCACCTGGCCTCCGGTAGCCTCTGCTTGCTCTCTGGAACTTTCCACCTGATCCGATCTTCCACCCTGTGAGTCTTAGCTTGAGCTTGTGATTCTCCTGTCTCAGCCTCCTAAGCAGCTGGGGTTATGGTATAAAGGTTACTGCAGCACCCAGAACAAAGTCTGGGGCCAGAATATAAGCCGCAACGAGCTCACAGTATAAAGCGACAGCACGCACAGTCCTGCGCAAATTCAAGCCACCGAGTCCCAGCGCAGAGACGGGGAAGTGGTCCATAAAGTCTAACCCTGAAGCCTTGTGCAAAGGGTACCTGCTGGGACGGGGAAAATCCATCTCTATGGACCACTCGGGCAGGTCTCAGCTCAAGAGTACTTAGCACATAACAGACACCATGATTTTGGTTTCTGTTGGTGGTGGTGGTGGTGGTGGTGGTGTGTGGGGGGGGCTTGTTATGGTTTGGCGACTTTTGTCTTTTTCAGTCTTAGTTTTTTGTTTCTTTTTGAGAATGAGAGAGAAAGAGCATGATGGTGCAAGGTAGGACTTGGGAGAGGGGAAGAGATATGATAAAAATATATTGTATGAAAAGACTGCTAAATAATTTTAAAATGTAATTGGAAAAAAAAATAGTGCTTGTAGATGAGGAGGCAGTGGCTGCAGAAAGTACCGCACCCTTGAGCCCTGCCCTGTGGGTGACTGTCCCAGGCCTGACTCTACTGTGGGGATAAGGCTCAGTGTGGCCAAAACCAACCACAGAGCCCTCATTTGGAAGATCCCGTTCTCTGACCACCCTGGCCCAGCATCAATAGCAATATTGCCCCACCAGTGGCAAGCCACTGCCTGTGGGAACACCGGTACTGGGGCTCACAAACCAAACTCACAGACCAGGAACTTCCCCTAGAGAGGAAAGTCACCATGGTTGGGGGGGGAGGGGAGAAACAGAAAACAATATTTAAAACCCAAGTTTCCTCCAAGGGAGATGCTCTGGGCAGCCTTCCTCCTCATAGCTGGGAGGGTTCCTCCCTCCTGGCTGGTCCCCTCATTAGGAGCTAATGATCCCCAACTGTGCCAGCTTCTGCTGGCATTGTTAACCCCTTGCTTTCCTCCAGGTCACCAAATTCTGCAAAGGGCTCACCCACCGTCCAGTCAATGGGGTGCATTAAACAGCTTCTGGGAATAGTAATAGTCAGAAATGATCCACCGTGTTCTCTAGATCAGCGCACAACTCTCCTGAACACCAGGAGTATGAAATTTCACCCTCGGAGGCCATGCAGCAGCAAGGGAAGGCAGGCTTTAAACTTGGACCTGGACTGTTTTGGGCCACCCTATCACTTGTTTGGGTAAAATTAGATTTTCAATGTGTAGATTACAGAGATCAACACCCTTGCACCAAGTACTTATCGATGTCTGTAAACCTGAAAAACAGAATCTTGGTTGAAAATAGGAAGAATCTAGCTAAAGGGAACTAATTGACTTTGGACCTATACTGCTGTCTTTGAACTTTGGCCACCTGAATCGTCAAGAGCAAGTATCTGCTTCTCCTGCTGGAGATGTAGCTCAGCAGTAAATGCTTGTCCTAGCATTCATCGACCCAAGTTCCATGTCCAAGATAGATAGGAAGGAAGGAAGGAAGGGAGAGAGGGAGGGAGGGAGGGAGGGAGGGAGGGAGGGAAGGAGGGAGGAAAGGAAAGGATGAAAGGAAAGAAGGAAGGAAGAGAGGGAGGGAGAAGGAAGGAAGAAACAAAGGGAGAAGACAGGCTTTTTTTTTTCTCTTGAAGTTATTTGAAAGCTAAAGAGATTCAACTAGGGAAAGCATTGTAACATGGCATGTCCACAAGAAGGCAACAGTATCCCATGACCTTGGAAGTCTTTCATTTCCTTTGTAAGAAGCAGGCTCTAAGACCTTCTGTGAACTCATGCTTTTTTTTTTTTTTTTAATGATTTCAGGGTTGGTTCATCATAACTACATCCTTTATGCCAACTGAGAGAAACCAGGTCAAAAAGGGAACATACTAGGTATGACTCTAAGCACATGGCCTTGCCTGGGCCATGCTTCCCTGGGAGGAGGTATGGGCCTGTTCTGTGTGTTCCTTCCTATCTGGCACAGGTTTTGGGGGGCATCCTATTCTAGTGGGAAGGCTTCTGGAAGAGCCCTTTTCCCTTACCTGGGTTTCTGGGAAGAGCCAAGTGGCCCAGACCCACAGGATAAATGTGCTAGAAATCCTTCAGACATCAGGCTGTGGTTCACAGATCTCTGAATGCCCCGATGCCCAGAATTCTCACTCAATAGTTGTTTGAGCCCCAGACTGAATAAAGAGACAAATGACACGGGGATGACAGCCCACAGGCCACACTAGACTCCATGACCAGGTGTGGACACAGGAGTCACCCACACCTAGTGACACTGATCCAGGCTGAAAAGAGAACATGAGTTTCCTATTGCTACCTGTACAAATTACCACCAACATAGTAACTTAAGCCCACACAGGTTTGCCATCTTATGGTTTTGGATGTCTGAAGACCAGGGCTGCTCTCGCTGAGCTGAAACCAAAGAGGTGGCAGGCCCCTTTCTGGTCATCTTCATCCCAAATTTGCCGCCCCTCCCCCATCTTTAGTACCAATATGACTGGCAAGCCCTTCTTCCACTGCCTTTTTTTATGGCTTCGATTCCGGTTCCTCTCCTCCATTTCAGAACCTTTGTGATGACAGTGGGCCCACCGAGGTCATCTTATTTTTAATAAGGCTGTGTGGTTAACCCTTAATCTCCCCTTGCTGCACGACCAAACATTTATAGGTTCCAGAGTTAAGACGTGGACATTTTGTCCTACAGAAGCCTTAAATGAACTGGCATTTTCACCTTTGACTGAGATATCTAAACTTTAGGGTTTATCGGAATTGTGGCAGGCAATGCCCTTAGATGTTGACATTGGCCTCTGTTGGATTCTGCTTTATTCCTTATGGCCCAAGTTTGCTGCCTTCTTAGCTAACCCCCTCACGCCTTCCTGGCATGCACCATCTAGACACCACACACTGAAGACTCTGCTTTCTTTTGTCTCGGGAGCGGGGAGAGCGAAAACATTTTAGATACCCAATGCCATGGTCTGTGATGAGGGGCTGACTGAGAAGTCCTTCTGGACTCAGAAATAGTGCTGATTTTATCAAGTCCCTACTATGTGCCGAGCTCGAAGGCCACCCTTGCAATGTCTCTTGTAATCCTCACAGTAACATGAGACAGGATAAAATGCCTACCTCTATGTTTCAGATAATGGAAGCTCAGGGTTTAAGTAATCTGCCTGAGACCACGGAGCATCTGTTGCTCATCTGTTGCCTTTCTTTTCTTTTTCTCAGAGTTCAGACACTAAAAAAAAAAAAAAAAAAAAAAAAAAAAAAAAAAAAAAAAAAAAAAAAAGCTTAAGCTCTCCTCGCTGACTCTAATACCGGCACACAGTAGGTCCTCAGGAACACACATTGACTGACAGGGTCAGTAGTTACATAGGTGAGCTGTACACACCAGCTCTAATTCTTGTCAGACTCCTCGAGCAAGGCGCTGTCCTTCTCCCTCAGGAGACAGACAAGGGCCCTCAACTCCGTGACCACAGCTCTATCTGAAGTCCCCTTGCTTCTCGCAGTAGCATGGCCCCAGGTTGCAGGCCACATGTCCTCACAAAGGGCTGGCTGTTTTTCCATTTCACAGACGGCTCACCAGCGTACCACTTCCTTTGGTTGGAATTCTCTAGTTAGCAGATGCTTGCACCGTGAAAAACCGACTTGTACTAAACCAGGCATGGATGACCTGCAGCACTCAGGGAAGATGGCTGTACTCCTCCAGAGGTGGAGCCAGCCTTGGGCATAGCCAGGCCCCAGGGAGGAGGCCTGAACCCTTTGCTCAGGGAGGCATAAACATAGCAATTAAAGCTTAAGCTACCCCAGTAGCCCTCTTTAATTACATTCTTCCTTAAACACCAGCAGGGCCAACTGTGCTGTGGGCAGGAAGTGGTCCATCAGGGCCCATCCTGGAGACAGCAACATCAGAGGGACACACACACACACACACACACACACACACACACACACACACACACACACACGGACAGTTTCCCTTCATTACATGGGTGTGTTTCAGTCTGTGCCCTTCTCTGCCTCCCTCAGACTAGTAAACAAATCTCTCTGACTTCATTTCTGCATGAGGCAGATAATCCATTTGGGCCACTGTGATGATTAATATATTGTCAACTTGACAGGACCCTGCGTCACCTAGCAGATAAACTCTGTACATGCCTACAAAGGGTTATCTAGATGGGGTTAACTGAGGTGGGAAGACCCATCCTAAATGTGGGTGACCTCAACCCCTGACTAATAAAAGAGAGAAAGTGAGCTGAGTACCAGCACTCATCTTTATCCGCTTCCGACTGCAGATGGGACCTGACCAGCTGCCTCCCGGTCCTGTCGCCATGCCTAAACTGTGAGCTGAAATCAACACTTTTCCCATTAGGTTGCTTTTGCAAAGTATTTTGTCGCCTTGATGAAAAAACAAATATAGCTACCATGGTGCCCTATTTTATTTAACTTCTTTGGAACTGAAACTGGGGAGCTTTCATGCAGTGACAATCACAAGTACATGGCTTGAGATCAGGACAGAGTGCACCACCTCTTCTGAAACAGACACCATGGACAAGCTCTCGCCCATTCTTGACAACACACATGCTCTGCTCACCCCCATTTCATCTCTAATTCTATCCCCATCTTCCCCATCTCCATCTCCTCCTACCTACCTCCATCCTGCCTTCTCTACCCTCACCTCCATCTCCACCTGTATCCCCACCTCCATCTCTTCTGTCCTCCTTCCTACCTCCATCCTGCCTTCTCTACCCTCACCTCCATCTCCACCTGTATCCCCACCTCCATCTCTTCTGTCCTCCTTCCTACCTCCATCCTGCCTTCTCTACCCTCACCTCCATCTCCACCTGTATCCCCACCTCCATCTCTTCTGTCCTCCTTCCTACCTCCATTCCTCTCTTCACCACCCTCATCTCCATCTGTGTCCCCATCTCCATCTCCTCCTTCCTACCTCCATCCTGCCTTCTCTACCCTCACCTCCATCTCCACCCGTATCCCCATCTTCCCATCTCCATCTCCTCTGTCCTCCTTCCTACCTCCATCCTGTCTTCTCAACCCTCACCTCCATCTGTGTCCCCATTTCTCTATTCTCATCCCCATAGCCTCTCCATTTCTATTTCCAGCTCCTCTATCCTCCTCTCTGTCTCCATCTCTATTTTCGCCCCATCTCCATCTCCTCTATCCTTCCTAGTTCTATCTCTGCTACTCTTGTCTTCATCTTTGTTCCCATCCTCAATTTCATCCTTCTTTCCATCTCTGCCCCAGTTTTCCTTCTGGAAATTTAACATATTGTCATTTAACAACTTCCTCACTCAAAGAGTTGAATACAAGTCTGTGCGCTCCATCTGTGTGTGTGCTATACCTCTGTGTGTGTGCTCCATTTGTGTGTGTGTTCAATCTGTGTGTGCTCCATCTGTGTGCTCCATTTATTTGTGTGTGCTCTGTGTGTGTGTGTGCTCTGTGTTTGTGTGTGGTCTGTTTGTGTGTGTGGTTCATTTGTGTGTGTTCCATCTGTGTGTGTGCTCCATTTGTTTGTGTGTACTCCATGTGTGTGTGCTCCACCTGTGTGTGTTCCATTTGTGTGTGTGCTCCATTTGTGGCTCACCATGACCACCTTACAAAGTAAGAGATGCTCATGAAGTAGACTTTGAAGATGGAGAGATTGACTCCTGGGGACGCTGTATTGATTTACTCAGTGTCTTAGCATGACTAGTGCTATGATGCAACACCATGAACAAAACAACTGGGGAGAAAAGGGTTGACTTGGCTTACACTTCCACATCATTGTTCATCATTGAAGGAGGCATGAATTCAAACAGGGCAGGAACCTGCAGCTAGGAGCTGATGCAGAGACCATGGAGGAGTGCTGCTTACTTGCTTGTTCCTTATGACTTGCTCAGCCCGCTTTCTTATAAAACTCAGGACCACCAGCCTGGAGTGGCACGGCCCACAATGGGCTGGGCACTCCCCATCAATCACTAATTAACAAATTTTTCTACAAATTACCTACAGCCTGATCTTATGGATCATTTTCTCAACTGAGACTTTTTCCTCTCCAGTGACTCTAACTTGTGTCAGGTTGACATAGAATTGTCCAGCACATTCAGGTAATGTGGTTGTGGAGGCAAAGCCAGGACGAGAAATATATCATTTGATGTTCTTTTCCAGGATGTCTGAGTCTTAGATCCTGACTATGATTCAGCAGCACAGCATGGAGGAAGCCTACTGTGAATGTGGCTCTCAGCAACATCCTGGAGAGCATCACAGAAAAGGGGAGCGGAGAGATGGCCACCTCCCATTCTTCAGTAGCATGTCATCAAATTATTCTAATGGACTCATTAGTGTGTGATTCATTTTGCTGTATGGTTTTTGTTTGCTTTTTGTTTTTTGAGACAGGGTGTCTCTGTGTAGTCCTGGCTGTCCTGGAACTCGATCTGTAGACCAGGCTGGCCTTGAACTCATAGAGACCTGCCTGCCTCTGCATTGAAGGCTTTTATATGGTAAAAATGATCAGTCACTCATGGAGGGTGGGTCTGAAGACTTGGGTGAAGTGTTTGCTCAGAACTTGCTTGAAGTGTATGTAGATACATCTGGGCACACGCATGTCATCTGCATGGCCCTTCAGCCTTGCTTCCATTTAAGGACATTAATCATCTTTCTGTTGGAGCTTGGTAGGGCAAGGCTCAAGAGGATGCGGTCCTATTTCAAGGAAGACCTCCCTGCTGACTCTAGCTTTGCCATCTGCAGAGGTGTGTGTGGCTTATTCCTACCCCAGCATCTTGTCCCTGTCTGTGTCGCCAACCCACAGGGTAGGAAGTGGGAGGGTGTGAGAATGTCTCCTTTGGATAACAACATCCCCTCTTACTGGGAAGAGCTACCAGTCAGCTCCTGAGGGCTCCTAGCCTTAGAACACCTTGCAGAACCTTTGGAAATAGGCTGGCTCGGAGACTGGCAGGCCGGCCCCCAGCAGCGCTCATCTCTCAAACACAGCAGTGCAATCTTCCATCTGCTTGTGTAATCTCACTGTAAATAAGTCTGCGCAGGCTGTTTGCAGCCAGAAACCAGACTTGTTTCTTTTGGGTGATGGTGTCCCTCTGGAATTCTGGGAGATGAGAGAAGCCAGCTGGGAGGTTAGGCTGCTGACCCTGAGGCAATGCAGTCCAAGCTGGTGGCGTGAGGGGAGGAAACTTGGCCAGACTGGATGGACAGGTTGGCAGCTAGAGACTTCCCAGTGTGGCACAGAAATCACTTGAGTGCTCAGGACATCTTCCCTTCCCCTTCCTAGCCGCGTCCGGTGGCTCAGGAGTGTCCCTTGAGATGGACACCCTTATCCTCACTTGTCCCTTGAGACCCATTTGACTCTTGCCTTGCATAGGTGTGGCCTTAAAGAACTTTCCAGTGGAGGGGCACATGACACAGTTACAACTGTATTTTTAAAATACTAAAATTATGAGTTGGTGAGGAAACAGATTCTCATTGTGTGCTGGGAACTGGTTGGTCCACTGGAGGGTAGTTGGGCCAACTTCTGTCAAAATTACTATCTATATAGCTTTTAGCTCAGAAATTTAACATTTGGGCATCAGTCCTCCAGAATTCCTGGAACATGTGTGACGTAACATATATATATATATATAAAGTTATTTGTTGCAATGCTGTTGAGAACAAGGAATGGCTGGGGGCAATCCAGTGTCATGTCTACCCACGGGGGAGCCTGTTTTAAATCAATTATGGTAATGCTACAGCAGAATTCTACCAGGTGCCGTGGTTCACAGAGTAGCCGGGACAGGAATTATTTCTTTTCTGTCTTTTTTTTTTTTCGAGACAGGGTTTCTCTGTACCCTTAAGCCTTTGTCCAGCAACTAGCTCTTGTAGACCAGGCTGGCCTCGAACTCACAGAGATTCGCCTGCCTCTGCCTCCCGAGTGCTAGGATTAAAGGCATGTGCCACCACAGCCCAGCGACAGTAATTATTTCTATTTTTATATTTTACCTTGCATTTTTATCTCTCCAGCCAGTTTTATATTAGTACATACTACATGAATTCTGGATTTTATTTTTTCTTATATAAGTATGTAAGGTTACAAACATTTTCTAAGAGTATTTGATAGGAACATTTTCTGTGTAGATGGATAGCTTTCATGATGATTGTTTTAATGGCTTTATAATATTCCTTTGTTCTGATCAGGTATTTCCTTAGTATCTAAGATGTGGGCAGGAGTTAAGGAAACCAGGCTAGGAGGACACAGGGTTGCACCTGCACCAGTCACCTGGCGGTCAAGGTCACACAGCAGGGGAAACAGTGTAGTTATCTCATTATCTTCACTTCTGGTTCCCAGCACCCCCTACCCACTGTATACATCTGCTCCAGTCCTGGAGTCAAAGCCAGCCCACCTCCAAGCTTTTGTTGCTATCTTCATACAAGTAATGATATACTCCTCCTTTGATAAGTACAAGAACTACTGAAAGCAGGGCTGAAAGCAGTCGTGGCTTGCACACCTTTAATTCCAGCACTTGGGAGGCAGAGGCCTGTAGATCTCTGAGTTCAAGGCCAGCCTGGTCTATAGAGTGAGTTCCAGGACAGCCAGGACTATTACATAGAGCAACCCTGTCTCAAACCACCCCCTCCTCAAAAAAGAACTATTGAAAGCAAAACCCTTTTTGCCCCCCCCCACCTTGGCCTTTGCATTGAGTCTACTATTCCGTCATGGCTGTTCAGCTGGGCTAGGAAGAGGGATGTGAGAGATTGATGCTGCTGTCATTTGAGACCTGAGGTAGTTTTTTCCACTACTTTGATGGACCGCAGAAATAGTTGTCCTGTGGGGGCCATGCTGAAACAGCTCTCCAGTTATTATGGCTTCTCCTTTCTTCACCTCCTAGACTCTACCAGAGCACACCCTGGGCTCTCTGCCTTTCTAAAGGTCAACTTTGTTCAGGTCACTGCCCTGCTGGCTCCCGCTCTATTGAAGAGGCGGAGCTCCTTGGTCTGGAATTTCTGGCAGCCTATTTTTCTTGCTGGAGTTCCCGTTTCATGGAGTACACCAAGTTCCAAGTATGCCCACTAGTAACTCTCTCCTGAGCCAGTCTTAACCTTCACTTGTCGCCTAAGTTCTGATGTCAGAGAGCCCAGCCATCCGTCTTTCCAGTCATCTGTCCTTCCTCTGCTGGTCCAGCTCTCAGGCCATTGTGTCCCTCTCTTCTGTATCACTTGTGGAATTCATTCACTCAAGGACTCAGCCAGGGTGAACATTTCAGCTTGGCCCCGTTAGCCCATCTTACTATGGAGAGCCTGGCACATAACAGGCGCTGCAGATGAACGAACCGCCACAGTCTGTGCCAACCCAAGAAAGGCGCCGCGATCTTCTCTTCAGAAGCATGGAGGCATGCTTCCTGCACTAAATCTTCAGAGAACGAGGTAAAAACAGCTGAGCTATTACCACATGCCAGCCCCTAGGTAGAACCTCAAACACACACAACTTATTCTTCAGGTTTTCATGCTGACAGCATTAAACTTCTGCATTCTCTTTAAAATGGTTATTTTTATTTGTGTATGGGCTCTTTCCCTGCATGCCTGTCTGTGTATCATGTTATGTGCATGTTGGATACCTCAAGAGGCCAGGTGTTAGAACTCCTGGAACAGGAATTACCACATATGTGCTGGGAATCAAAGTAGGTCCCCTGGAAGAGCAGCCAGTGAACTTAACTCCTGAGCCATCTCTTTAGCCCTCAACTTCTGTTCTTGATAAGAAAAATCTAGAAGAAACTTCCTCCAGTCTTGAAAGTGTGTGGGCTTCTGGACCAGGACCATTGCTCTCTCCAATGGAGCGTGTCCCACGAGTGTTCCCTCTTCACCCCTATGCCTGCTCATTCCCACCACCCTGCTGAGTTGAAAGATATCCAGAGCACTGTGGGCGGCTCCCCCACCAGACAAGCTGCCTCCCTACTTCCCTTTTCTTCCAAGAGTGGCTGTGTGTTCGCAAGTCTGGTTACTGGCTAGGAATGCCACTTTTCTCTGCTGCTGGTCACTGAACTGCAGCTGTGGAATATGATTTGGATGGTGCGTGTCCAGAGACTTTGATGGCTGAAAGTCTTGCCCAGACTACCTGAGTATATATCAGATTCATAGGGATTTTTCTTTTACATGAGATGTGGAAGCTGGACCCGTTACCCAACTCTGGCTCTGATTTGGGAGCACAGCAGGAACACAACACACCCAGTGCATATCACAGGCAATGCTGGGGCCAGGTCATAACTCTCTTGAGGCTGTCACAGGTTTGGCTACTGCCATACAGAAACTTAGTGATCATTAAAGGGATTTTAACTTACTGTTTGTTGGCTGTATTTTCACCTGGCTTTGAGAACTCAAGTCTTTTAGCAACTGGCATTAGCAGTCTCTTTCATGTTTTGGGAACAGACTCAGGGATGCTATGTCAGGTGAAAATGCCTTTCCCACTTGGACGCCAGAAGATACAAGGGCTTTCTTTCCTTTTGCAAAGGTTCAACAACGGGAGAGAAACAGACTGGAAGCAGGGCTTAGAAGACACAACTTACCCCAAGAGCCCAACCTGCAAACCTTCCACCTCCTTAAACCAAAATATGAAGCAGGCTATGCTTTAGGACCTTTAAACTAGTTCCTGGGGGTTTCTCCAAGTGTGGTAATTTTTATAAGATGCATATTAATTAGAAAAGATAGAGACAACTAAGGGTAGTCTTGCAATGCTCTGTTCCTCCCGGCAGCACTGACAAGGCCAGGAGTGAGCGTAGACAGTGCTGGTTCTGCTATTACCAGTCTGGAGGTTCGCCTCCATGTGCAGGAGGGTTCTGATGATGACCAGTGGTTATTCACCGGACTCATGGGAGGAGGACTTCTTCAGTCATTCCGCTAAGGCAGAGTCTGACTCCTGCCTTCACACTTAACAGCTTCTCTGGGACTTCGTGACTCAGCACACCCCAAGCCCGGCCATCAGCCAGTGTGAACAACTCTGTAGATGTGCTGTATTCAATTGTCTGCTTGTCTGTAGAGGTCAAAAGTGAGATGGAGAAGTGTCCTGGGTTCATTTA
This sequence comes from Ondatra zibethicus, assembly GCA_004026605.1. NCBI lineage: Eukaryota > Metazoa > Chordata > Mammalia > Rodentia > Cricetidae > Ondatra > Ondatra zibethicus. Next base: position 132,035 of record PVIU01003385.1, on the reverse strand, counting down.
GCTGTAATAGCCTCGTGGGTCTTTGCCTCTCCTAGCCTGAGAAGTGATCTCACAGGAAGACTGCCACACAAACCCAACCATTTCACTTCTGGGTTGGGAGGGCAGCACAGGGCAGAGATGACAACAGAGACTACTGGGCAGGGAGTAGAGTGTCATCAATGCTTTATTTACATGCGTCACCATTGCTTTTACAAACTAGATTATGGTTGTAAATGGAATACACAGGCAATATCTACAGACACCAGGGAAGTAAGCATCTCCTTTTCACTGGAAAGGGGCAGTTTTGCAAATCAAACTGGTTGATCCTTGAGAAGAAAGGTGGTAGGGCTAATTCATGGCAATGTATTAGACAAGGTCCTCAGGACTCAGAATGCAGCACAATAATGGTAGCTTTGAGAGGGTGAGCTGCTTCAAACCCAACGACAAACTGCTTCTTAGGTGTTTGAATATGGCTACACGCCACACTAAATTCTAGTTTGTGCGGGGCAAAAGCAAGAAATCAAAACAGATAAGCCATTTGTACAGAAACTGTATACAGAATTATTTTTTCATTCATGCAACTTTTTTTTTCTTAAAAAAAAGTTAAACATGTGAAGCCCAATGCACAAAACATTTCACAATTCTTCTGGTCTCCTTCACATCTGTGCACACTTCCCACGTACATGATGTGCTAGAACAAGTATACAAGAGAAGGCTGACTGCCAGGCAAGGAGATAAGGTTAGAGAAATAAGTGACCAGACACACACTTTTTTTTACCAGCTGCACAAGTATTCCTGGAGTATGGCAGAAGCCTTGTAATCATAACTCATGAAAGAAAAACAAATGCATAAAACTCAACAAGAGAAAATGCTTCATCCATCTAATCTGCCTGTTATACACTGAGGATTTAGTTAAAATGCCATACACTCTTGTCAGCGACCTGGGCAACTGCTCTAAGGTCTTGTTTGACAGATATGATCCCAGAAGACATCTCTCCCACCTCATGGCCTGGGCCCTTGTTGTTCCCGCTCCCACAACTGGTCACTGTACCTCTGCACCCATGATTGCTTTTCTACAAAAGGTCTGCTTTTAATTTAAAAAAGAACATTATTGTGCCTGATCATATGCTGTCCCCCAGATACATCAAGAAAAAGGAAACCCATTCTGTATCACCTTTTGTTTTTAGAGAGAAAAGGAACTGTCTCTGTGTCTCCTCAGTCCAAGGGACAGGTGGAAGGCTTGCTTTCTCTCTGCTTTACTCTTGAAGGGCTTTTCCAAAAGACTCAAATGCTGCTTGTTCGTTCAGTGGCTGGCGCTTCGTAGTTAGGAAAAGGCAAAGTTGCTGTCCTGTGACTTTGAACCTGTAGACGGGTTGCGAAGTAGGTTGAAGTCAAACCTGAGAAGGGACATAGCCTCTCCTGGGGAATGAGCCAAGATGTCCTCTCCTCTGGCTGGGACAGCAACACACACGATGCTGATCGTCAACCTAAAAACAAGGTTTTGTGCTCCACCTGTGTGCATGGTCCTCCATTAGCAGGAGACTTAGGAACAAAATCCCATGGGCTTCAGCAGCCATTATGTGTGGAGGACACGGTGAAGCCCACCTCACAGCGCCAGGATGGAGAGGGCTTGCATATGCTCTTCTCTAGCTTTGGTGGCGAAGAGAACCACGGAACCCAAGAGTGTTTCAGTATTCAACAGTCGGCACCCTGCTGTCTACTGCCTGTCACCAGTGGACCGGACTCCCTATGGAGGTTCACACAGCCATTTCCCATCAGGATGCTATCACGGCAGCTGGCCCAGCCTGGGAGGTCATGCACTCATCTGCTCAGATTCTCTACAGAGCATTTCTTAAGACACTGAGAGTGCTACTGAGCAGACAATGAAAGCAGGGCTCCCACAGCAGGTCCAGAGGACCTCCGTGGGTTCTGACTGCCAGAATTGGGCTTCTTAGGGGAGCGTGGCCTATCTGTGTGGGGCCCCTGAGGGTGGGTGTGCAAGGGTCCTGGGCCTGGCAGGCCTTACCTCTCCACACATCCTCTGTGCAGACTCTGTCTGTATTATTTTACAAAGTAAATTATAGTCAAGCATTTCGCCTCTGCTTTTCTGATCTGCTGAGCCTGTCCTGGCCTCACACTGTCCTTGCTTCAACTTATAATCTGTTTCTAGGACATTCCGTGAAACTTGGTGCCTGACATCCAAGAACACTGGGAAAGAAAATAAATGAGAAGCTACGTGTCTAAAAGGACTTCAACGTCTTCAAACTAGGGGAATACACTGGAGGGTTGCCTCTCTCACTCCCAGCGCCTGTAAACTGCACAGTCAAGCAGCTATCTTGTGAATTAGTCTGCTCGCTTCTTTAAGCTCGGGAGAGAATTCTCAGGGCCCTCCTGTTGGAAGCACTTGGGGTTCTCCCTTGTACCTGAGCTCTCTCCATTCCCTCAGCTGCCACCCCCATGCACCCCACCAAGTAAGCAGCACCCTGGGAAGCCAGCCCACCAGCCTTTTGCCTGAAATGACACAGGTCGTGTGGACAGCTGACTACTGAAGAGTCAGGGAGTGGCTAACATCACCGTAAAGGAATGAAGTAAGCAGGTGCGGCCCGCTGGCAAGCAGACCACATGACTACTACACGCATTTTCAAAATTAGACTTTAAAAATGAAGACTATAAACATGGAGCAGTTTGGAAAAAGCAATGTGCTAGAGGTCCAGTCGAGCCACAACTGCATGACAATGTACAGATTCTGGAGAAGGCAGACTGAAATTGACAGGGCCATCGCTCAGACATGATAATCCAAGCGAGGCGGGAAAGACACGTGACAATACCAAATGGAACTCTCATCATGCTAGGAGCTGTGGCTGCCATCAACGTCACCCCCAGAGGAGTTATAAAGCAAAGGTGCACAAGGGGGCTGGTGGTAGGTGCAAGGGGTTAGGTGACACGCCTGTGTTGGTGTCCACTGCCACAGTGAGAGCAAAAGCGAGAACTCAAGCAGGGAAACCGTGCTGGAACATTAGTCCACATTCCTAACACCATGCAGAAAGTTCCATTTTTGTACTGTACATGATAAACTATATTTGTACACTTATATGCCTAATGCTTTTTATGCAAGAAAAGTCTTCATATATCACTTTGGAGAAGTACGTGTATGCTGTGCTAACCAGGGCATCATCACACCAGTTTCTTACGTACCAAAGGTGTCCCCAACTGTCCATCAAAGGTGTCATGAGTACACTCACACTTTGCAGGTTAAACAGAAAGCACCTATACAGCACCATAACTTTTTGAAAACAAAACAAAACATGAGATCCATAGAAGCAGAAAGTTTGAAAAAAAAGTTTAAATGGCCTTATCTTGTATTTCCAAGTGTCACTTGTACAATTACAACCTAAGCTTATATATATCACCTTTATGATATTGCCTGTCACTCACACACTTCTAGAAAGACCAGAGTCTACACAGCAAGGCTGAAGGTAATCAAAAGATGTGCATGTTTCAAAAACAGTGAAGTCGGAACTGCCTCGGTGCAGACTTGGCTTGCCTATTTCATACGTTCCTCACTGCACGACCCAGTGGCTCACCAGTAATCCCCTATCTTCTATGAAGCAAAACAGCACACATTCCTTTTTTCTTTTCTCCTTGAAACTAAGCCCCTTAGTGGCATTTGGCAATGAGCAGTAGCTGAGCTTTAGTTCCTAAGAGCAGACATACTGCATTAGCTGAGAAGGACGGGACCATAAGCCCTACTTACTGACCAGGCAGCTGTAGGGTGGGCACTGGGGTCCCCGTCCACAGACCACCCCGACTCAGAACTGGAAACTCCTGGGTCAGATGCCTGCCTCCATTTGCTTTGCCTACGCGTAGTTCAGTTCTGGACGGGTGCGCAGAGCAAACAATTGTGCCATTGTTCAGTTTTTTAAAAAAATTTTCTACCAAACAAAAGAAAAAAAAGAAAACCCCCTTTAGTTTATGTAATGTGTTAAGTTTGTGGAGTTCTGCGGGCTCAAAAACTTGTGATGCTCAAAGCCAGCAGGCGAACTGGTCCGAGTGCTTTCCTGCTTTTAAGTGTGCTAGGGGAAGGGCCTAACAGAAAAATACTGCAAGTTACCATGTGTCAAAAACTCAGAGGGTCCAAGGGAAACAAACACAAAACAATGCTTAAACTATCTCAGAAACCACCATGACGGTAAAGCACTAGAGAATGGCCTTTGGGGCGCTCGCTGAGCTCGGAAGGAAAATGGGGGGGGGTGCTGACGGGTGCTGTCCTCGCTGGCAAGTCACTCAGAGTTAGATTTTGCATACATTATAGAGTTCTGTTCCACGGGTAAGGGCTTCACCCAGGGCCAGGGCTGCTAACAGTCTCTGCTGGGTTAGGAAAATGGCGTGGGATTCACGAAGGTGTCAAGCTGTAAACGGTATCACTGTCCACTTGCTGGGAGCAGATTTGGCAAAGGGTTTTCTCTGTAGGTCTTCTGTCAGTGTGAGGGTCTAGAAGAGAAAAGAAACCCAGAGTTCTTAAGGGCGTTCTGAAACCGACAGGAAGCAAGCTGTGGGCTGCTTCATTACCCACCTGCTCGCTTGAGCGCAGAGCCCAGGCTAAGCCTCCCAGGTCTGAAATTGAGGTCAGCACGGTGAACTGTTTACCTTAGTTCTTATCACAGCATCCTAGAGCTAAAAGCCCAAAGGAACTGGTATCATGTACTCTGGAGTGACCCCCAACAAACGCACACAGGTGTGTTTTTTGTGGGTCTTGTTAAGTTAGGGGCAGCCACAGTGTGGATCGGGCTCTGGTCTTGGTTTTGGATGAGCAAGCTGGTCGCCCCGAGCACACAGCAGTACTTTTGCGGTTCTCCTGATCAGCCCAGGGGTGAATTCATCTTACTTGGCAGCCACGGCTTGGGGAGATCCCACGGTGGAGGATCAAGTCATGTCAAGTGAGCTAACTAAGGGATTATACTTCTGTTTTTGTTTGTTTGTTTTCCCAAGACAGAGTTTCTCTGTGTAACAGCTCTGGCTTAAACTTCCATACTTTTTTGAAACAACAACATGTACAAAAACAAATTCCCACAGACCCTCCCCGCCCAAGACAAGGTTTCTTTGTGTAGCCTTGGCTGTCCTGGAACTTGCTTTGTAGGTCAGGTCGAACACACAAAGATCCGCTTGCCTCTGCCTCCTAAGTACCAGGATTGAAGGCGTGCACCAACATCACCTGGCCTCCCACAGAATATCTTGTTAACATAATTATTATTCTGTCTCCACAGTCATCAGTGGAGGTCTTCCCAGAGCACCAGAGTCCAGGGAACCCAATTAAAAGCACTGGTTGCTCTTCAGGATTTGGGCTCACTTCTCAGCACCCACATGGCAGCTCACAACTGTCTGTAACACCAATGCCAGAGGCTCTGATGCCCTCTTCTGGAACCACACATGTGATAAACCACACATTTATGCCAACACTCCTAACACATACAATAAAAACAGACAAATCTCAAAAAAAGAAAAAGGATCCTCAGAGATGAAGTTAAAGGAAATCAACATGACAGGCCTTGGACAACAGAAACTCTGTTGTCTGCGGAGACACTGCTGGTTGTCCTGGGAGGCAGAGCAGGACACGGCAATAGAAACTTGGCACCAGAGCTCCTTAAGGCCATCTTCCCAGCAGGCACATGACTGAGTAAGAGAATACCATAAACTCTCACACAGGGCGGGGCGGGTCCACCCCCACCCCACCCCCCCCTTGTGAGACTGCTCCGTGGCTTGAGCCCTTTTGGGACAATCAGTAGGACAATCTTACTCTGCCGGACTGAGCACCCTCGTCATATTTTCCCTGGTAAGCAGAAGGAAGAATGTTTCTGCCAGAGGCAAAGACAGTAACTTAGGAAAAGAAGGCCCCTGTCTTTCTGTGGACCCTGGTTTGGCCGAGGACTTTTTCTGGCAGTATTCTGCTTTGTGAAGCCACTGGACACTTTTGGCCTATAAAATAATGGTTTGTTAGTTCCCGAGGGATAAAAAGCTAAAATAAACCCTAGACCCGTTATCTGTGAGGAGCATGGCCAGGTAGAGACACTGTTCTATGTCTTCTACGTGGCTCCCGAAAGCATGATCCAGCACAAACACACAGATAAGTCCTTTGAAAAGGATTAGGCTTTTCCCTTCGCAATGCGAGCTAAGAATCACAGTCTAACATCACTATGACATTAATCATCGGGGGACTAAGTTCCCTAAGTCCCAATCCTGACTTTCTGTAAGTGCCTGGGGAGACTGGCAGGGTATTACCTAATTCAGACCCTCCCTGGTCCCCTTCGGTGTTAATTATTCTGCTGTGAAAACTAGGGCGTAATGGGAAGTTGACTTCATTCCCCGAACAGAGGCTGGGCAGCGGCCTGAACAACTTGGGGGAAGCATCCAGAGTGCACCTATGCACCCAATATGTCATCATCTAGTTAGGACTGGACATGAACCTCACCACAGCAGTACAGAGTCACAGCAATCGTCCCCAGGCCGCCCCCGCCCCCTCCCCTCTGCAAAGGCCCAGCATCCTCTGGGAATGTCATCATTAAAAAGAAGAGGCACTAATCATCACTCTTCCCTTTCTGCAGAACGGGGCGGGGCCTCCTGTGACACTATGCGCTGGAGTTCCCTCCAGGGTCTCAAGCAATGCCTCCTGGGGAGGCCTAGGCAGGAAGCTGCCTCTGTGCCTGTGGGCTGAGCCAGGGGGCCAGAGACAGCTCCTACAGAGGGCACATCACACACACACACACACACACACACACACACACACACACACACACACACACACACACACACCCCTCACTACACCCCCCTGGGAGGCCACAACTCTGCTTAGTTTTTCTTTTCTGTGGTAGAAGGAAAACAGCGTAAAAGAACCAGACACATGCTGAAGAGAAACACAACCATCCTAACAGGGAAGGCCTTGAGGACTCAGGTGAACAAAGGAGTCCTAAGGAGAAGGGCACTTGAGTGTCAGAAGGCTTCTGCAGCTCACTGCTGGCACCTGTCCATCAAACAGGAACTGAAAAGGAAGGGGGGCAAGTGACAGGACCACCACTAATTGGGGGTTCAACGATGCTTGGACTGGATTGGTGGGAGTTTCTGTTGATTTAGCTAGCTCTGGGGCTTCTGTACGTGCTGATGCCCCTGTAGCTAAAAAACAAACCCAGACTGTACAAGGAAGCAGACAGCTGAGAAACTTTACAGTCATTACTCAGCAGTTACTTAGCAATACACCAGTTAGCAATTCAGAAATGCTGTCCTGTTTCCCAGGGACTCCCTTGGGGAGGAAGAAGAGGCCTCTTCTCTCCTCACTACCGCCATGTGTGAAATCAGGCTGTTGAATCAAGGAAAATGAAGCGGTGCACTCTAAAGTGTCTGCTGAGAAGTAGTCCCTCTGTAATCCTGGCATCCACGGGGAAGACAGGGTTCTGCCTAATTATCATCACCACACCTTTCTAAGAAAGGGAGATGCCTCCAAAATGACATCAAACAGAACCACCCAATCAACTTGAATTTGGGCCCGTAGCATAACTGTCCTCCCACAGCTGACTCCACCGTGAAAAGCCTGCATTTGTCGGCAGCCTTTTTATCTTGTTGGCAGAGAGGAAAGGAAGACCCCAATAACCAAATACGCCATGAGGGAAAGGAGAGTTGGATGAGACAGACTCTCATGTCCACAAACCCATGAAGGTTAGCTAGCAACTATCTCCTGGCTAGAATTCTAACTGTCTGGAAGAATATCTGCTTGGAAGCAAAGGTGAATGAAGCACTAGGACTCTCATGCTTAGCTGGGGGCCAAGGATGGAACACTCAGGACACAGAAGGATGGGATTCTTTGATTGACAGTGCAGCTGCTCACAGTTCAGGGAACAACTGTGGGTTTCTAAGTTTCAGTATTTTTGCTGGAGCACAACGCAAAGAAATGCCTGCCTGTACCACTCATCAGTGATCTGTGACACTCAACAAAGCCTTCCATGCTGGTGCCACCCTAGGCAAACCCTTTTTGTGATCCTTTTTGTTTGTTTGTTTGTAGACAGGGTTTCTCTGTGTAACTTTGGAGCCTGTCCTGGAACTCCCTCTTGTTCGAGGCTGGCCTCAAACTCAAAGAGATCTGCCTGCCTCTGCTTCCCAAGCGCTGGGATTAAAGGTGTGCCCTAACACTGTCTGGCTGAGTCTTTAAAAAAAAATGATTTATTTCTATTTTATGTGCATTGGTGTTTTGCCTGCATGTGTGTCTGTGTGAGGGCATCAGATCCCCTGAAACTGGAGCTACAGACAGTTGTGAGACACTCAGTGGGTGCTGAGAATTGATCCTGGGTCCTCTGGAAGAGCAGTCACCATTCTTAACCACTGAACCATCTCTCCAGCCCATTTTTGTGAGTCTTAAGTGAGGCAGCCACATCTGATTCTTTTGAGACAGGTTCTCACGTAGCCCAGGCTGGCCTTGAACTTGGCTCCAGTCCCCACCTCCCAAGGCCTAGAGCTGTAGACGCTGTGGCCACACTGAAATGCTGCACCCCCTTTGAAACACTCCTGAGACGTCCCCAGCAAAGGTAAACACACACCACAGGGAAGAGGGAAACCTTGCTGATTTTCCTTTACCTTCCAGGCTGGACCAGGTGAGGGAGTCTAAAAGTAGGTGGTGTTATCAGCACTTTGCCTATGCACATCTGCCGCTGGGCCTACGGCTGGCTACACAATGTTGTCCAGAGAGGGGGTGGGGAAGAACCATCTGAATAAAACCCACCTAGGCAACTGCTGTTTGGAGCTGTGGTAGGCACTGGAGACTTTATGAGGGACAGACAGGTAAGGAACTTCTAATCGTACTGGAAGGCAGGATTCTACTTGGTGGCAAAGCCTTCCAGCAGGAAACCTGAACTTTGTGTAACCAACCCATCTGGAGGAATGAGTGTGTTCTAAAGAGAGGTTTGTGCTCTTCGTAAAGAATGGACCCCAAGAAATAACGATCTCCCCAGGAACCTCCTGCAGGAGAGGAAGGCTAATGTCACTGAGGTTGGTCAGGGGAGGAACTTACCTCCAGGAGAAAATTTACAAGTAGCCAGATGACCTGGCAGGGGACACTTGGCAGTGAGCCAGTGGTGGGCAGGGAGCACTATTACCCAGGCTGCCCAGCAAAGCACCTCTTCCTATTTGAACCCTGCCACCACAGGCCAGGATTCCAGATGCCAGTCCTGGGTCCCTCTGCCCAACATGGCCACGGAAAATAAATCTCCCTTTCTGCTTCTTGTCTCCTTTAACAGGTTATTGCGGACAGGTGGCCGAACCAGGTTGCGGCCCCTCCATCTGCTAACGTGAGCTCTTCCTACCAGGTGAGTAAACACGGGAGCGAGAACACTTGGGGTAACGTGGAAAGGCGGCAACCTACACATATTACTTAAAAAACGAAAAGCTCAGCTGAGCCCTGTGACATGCGGGGCTAGGCTGTGGCCACTGTCTCCTCAGGAGCATGCTGAAGCCTTTCAGGTGTCAGGGAGGCCTCCGAGGCCTGGCTGGAAGGCTGGAGACAGCATCCTCAAGAGCCTTTTGCTTTCAGAACATTTTGACGCCTGGACTTGCCTGTCTGCCCTCTTGGCCAGCCTTTGTGCTGTGCTGACAAAATGCAGGGAGACCACGAGAAGGAACAATCTTCGAACTTCCCAGCTGAGAATGAAGAGTGGGCCAAGGATTACTGATGGCTAAGGACAGCAGACAGCAGCCTGCCGCCGCCTTGAAGGAAGGTGAGACACTCCATGCTCTCCTGTATGTGCTCTGGAGTCTTCTGACTCAGAATATGCAAAGTTTGGGATTCGATGTTTTCAAAAAAACCACTTTTGCCAAGTGTGGTGACACATGCCTTTAATCCCAACACTAGGGAGAGAGTGGAATGCAGATTATGTTGAGTTCAAAGCCAGCCTGGTCTACAAAGCAAGTTCCAGGCCATCCAGGGCTACATAGTAAGATCCTGTCTCAAAAAACAAAATGAAGAAGCAACCAACCAACCAAACAAAAAACCCCAAATCAACCAATCAAAAAGCCCAAAAACCAAACCAACCAGACAAAAAGGACCACTTTTTTTTTTTGGGTGGGGGTGGTGGTTAAGATCCTCTCCTGATTGTGGCTAATTACCCTCAACTATAATACCCCAGAGTTTCACCTGTGGTATCAAGCCTCGCCATCTTCCACGCCCTCCACCAGTGTGCTGAGATAAGCCACACACTCACCTGCCAGTCATCTCGGCGACACTTGGCCCAGCCTGCTCTCTTCCTACCCAGGTGAATCACCAGACAGCTTCACTCTGCCTTCCCCAGACGCTCTGCCTGGCATCTGGCACTTCAGTGTCCAGAATGCCTCCCAACACCCCCAGCTCCCAATACACCGAATTCCTTGAAAGCGGGACACAGTTTTTACAATGACTCAAGCGCCAGGGAACACCTGCTATTTTAAGAGCACCGTCTTAGACACAGTATTTGCCCTCAAGCAGCATCAATTCCTGTGAGTGGAATAAATTGTCCTGATGTCCCAAGTAGCCTAGAAAGCTTAAGGCTTAAAAAGAAAATCACAGTAAGCCTTAGCTGAGAAAGCTGGAGTGGCCCCCTTCCTGCCCTTGCAGCCCAGCCTAGCACCCTTTGACTCTGCTGTTTCTGGGGCCTCTTCAGACAGGCCGAGAGTGAGGCTCGCTGGCACGCAGGCAGAATCTACTGCTTGAAGAACAGAATCTAAGATTTGTAATGTTTCCCGGGGAAGAGGGTTTTTATGAAGTTTTTAAAATTCCTGTTTCTTCTAAGGTAAAGTGAATTCAAGGCATATTTTAACATTCAAATGGATTCTCAACTATGTAATAATTAATCTTCCTTTGTTTCTGTACACCCACCATATAAAGCCCTCAAATCCCTACATGAAGAGTCTCGCTATTCTGTCTGAAGCTGCTGTCACAATGAAGTGATCCACCATTTACAGAAGGGAACAGGAGCTCTGAAGAAATGCTTACAGACATAAGCCATGACCTGAAGAGTCCCACAGACCTTCACCGGGTGTGACCCTGGGGTGAATTACGGCAGTATCCAGGTTGGGGGGTGCCCGAGATTTCCTGAGGGTGGGTGGAGTGTAGATACCACGCCACCTGAGGGTCCAGTTGCCGGGCACAAAGACAGGGTTCACCAAAGTCCTCTTCCTATGTCAGACATAAGCAACAACAAACCAGTTTCCGCTGAGTTCAAACTATACATCCACTTGTAAGGTTTGACCAGGACTTGCAGGTGACACAGATAGTGTCCATGAACCAACAGAGGAGGGAAACCAAGAGGAAGCAGAAAGAAGGGAGTTGATGCCAAGTCTGCAAGAGACCAAGGGCCCCTTACAGGTTGGCAGCCTGGCCAGGTGTGCTGATTCCAGTAGGAGGTGAGTCTTGAACCCATGTCCTCATCTCAGGGCAGCTCACTGTCCACCTGCACCACACAGCGCAGTCTGATGGGAACTCGGATGCCTCTGGCAAGGTGTGCTTTGGATGGGGTACTCGGCAGCAGGCAGCGTTTAAGCTCCACCTTCTAACAGGTTCATTGCCACATTTTTGATTATTTATAACTTAGTCTATATGGCTTTCTGATGACCGTTTTCTGAACATACAAATGATCAGTGGATGTTCCATTGAGCCACTGGGCCATGTTATAATTGGAGGACCAATGGAAAGGGTAAGGATTTTTACTTTGGACATAAGTATAAGAAAGCATCTGGCTGGGGTCTCCTTGGCTATTAACTTCCCTAAGGAACTAAATCAAACATTCCACAGGGATACAAATATTTCGCTGAAAAAAGAAAACAAGGCCTGGACTGCTTTCACCAGAGAGAAGAGGGTGAAAGACTAGCATAGGTGAAGAGGGAGGAGAGAAAGAGGGGACATGGTGCACACAAACCTTCAATCAAATCAAGACTGACAAGCAGAGCCTGTCCTTTGGAAACACTGCAATTACCATGCGACTTCATGACCAAAGAGTCTCATCCTTTAACAAATGAATATCATGGGCTTAAAGGTCACTAAGCAAATAGAAAATCTAGAACTACAGAATAAGGGCCATATCTCTTACTGGGAGAGAAGGAAATAAAAGCAGACCCGATAGATTCACGCAGTCCAGTTCCCCGAGACCTGGAGTGCTGTGGCCTGCTGCTTGAACTACAGCAGCCTAGAAGACAGCCTTGCCTCTCAGATGGTCACCCAGCAGAGACTTGCAGCCTACAGTACAGTGACTGGTTTTCCGGCCCCCAAACAGTGTGGTGCCCAACTGGTGACCACCAGCTTTTAGAGGCCAGACCAGTGTGAGCATCTGCCCATCTGAATATTCCTTTCTGCTTCCACAAAAGCCCCAGGAGGCTGGAGTACCTCCGCATCTCTAGTGGTCTGAGACACCTGACAGGGAGGATGAGGATGGGAGATTCAGTTTCCGACAAGCAGTGTACTAGTTCAGGTGGAGGCTCTGGCTTCTGAGCAAGGGAAGCCAAGGCTTTTCCCAAGTGGCCTGTTCCTGGCTCCACTGAAGACCCACAGCAGCCCTGGGAAAGGTGGGGCCCTCCTTTGGAGATGCTAATGGGATGCTTGGGGAAGGCCTGAAACCTGGCAAACAGCAGCCTCTCTAACATGTGGCCCCAAAGGGGCAAGCAGACTTGGAAGGCTCAGCTCCAGTCCAGAAAGCAAGTCTCACCAAACCTAAACTAGCTTTAGCTGCCAACAGCATAAGACTGGCTCAGCTGCTTCCTACAGTCTGAGAAATTCCGGGATCACTTAAAATCACAATAAACATCAAATAACTTCTTAACAAAATGACAAAACACAGTATCCCACAAATTAGTTTTTACAAAAGCTAGCTCTGTACAGGAAGTAAGCCTGGTGAGACTGGATGCTGCATAGTTGCGTAGCCTGAAAACGCAGCCACCTGTGAATGTCGGTCTCTCTGCTGTGACCTCAAACCTGAGTGAGCTACAGAGAGTGTTTAAATCCACAGCTCCCCTCAGAGCGGGAGGAGCTGGGGGGCGGGGGGCGATGTGCTGCAGTGGGTGCTCATATCCAATCCGAGAAACTGGCCTAGAAACCAAGCATTCAGGAAAGGAAGGACCTGCTGTGTTTCCAACAAGAAGCCAGCCCCTGGGCTAGACCTGCACTTTGACCTATCTGCATTGAGCTCCTGTAGAAGTAGAGCCTTTATTTTTATGCTCACAGGAGAATAAGTGGAAAATATGTAACAATGGAATCGACTGCAGGGGTGACCGAGAAACTCCAGCATGTTAAGGTAGTCATGCTGCATGGGTCTGTGGTTCAGATTCCTAGGGAAGGCACTCTTACAACAGGGCAGACAGTTGCTGCCACTGCCACCTCCTTCCCATCTGGGCCGTGTAGCCCTCGAAGGACAGACACAGTTTGAGTTACCTTTCTCTCCCATGCCAGGAGGAACTCAGACAAACTTCATTCACTGAATCCTGGCTGTTCTTGAGCATTTCCACCCACATGGGGCAGGTCACACTGCAGGGCTGGGAAGTGCTCGCTAAGTTCACAGTCATCCACAGAGCCGCTGACTATCAGAAACACCCGGGGTAGGGTTTCTGGTGCTGTGGTTTTCTCAAGGAAAAAAGATTTGATTCAAGATATTGAAGAAACTTAGGAAATGTTTATCAATTTTCCTTTACTGTCATCAACACTAAAAAGATCCAGTCAGAGCTGGATGGTGGCTCATGCCTTTAGTCCCAGCACTCCAGGAGGAGAAGCAGGCGGATCCCTGAGTTACCAGACCAACCTGATCTGCAGAGCAAGTTCCAGGACAGCCAAGGGCTACACAGAGAAACCCTGTCTCAAAACAAAACTAAACTAAAAACAAACAAAAAAAAAACCAAAACAAGAAAAAAGAAAAAAAAAAAGAGTCAGTTGGTCTCACCATGGATGACAGAGCAGCTTTTCAGAAAACCGAGAGGCAGAACTCTGTGTGCTGGTGTTGCTGTAGCCAGAAGGGACAGCAGGGTTCATTCTCCACACAGCACAGTACAATCTGTGTTTACATTCCCTCAAATGAAGTGATCAATATCAAGAAAGATGTAACACTGATAGCCACTATTACCTGTATTTTGTTAGAATTATCTCCCAACATAAACTTTAAAGACATGATAGAAATACAATAATCAAACATTAGTCAAACTGGCATAACAGATTTGCCTCTTTGGGCAAGTAGTCTAAACATCAATCCTAAATTCTAATTCTACACATGTATACTGCCAGATCTTTCCAGTTCTGCCCCTCACTGTTCATTCCAGCCGGGCTTAGTTTTACACACTGGTTAGGTTTCAAGTTTAAGCCACGCATATTACACACATTTAAAAGGCTCCCATTCTGTTTCCCGTTGACAGATAGAAGACCAGTACCCTCAGACTTATCACTCACGTAGCTAACAGGAAAGGAAGCAATTCCTCCCATCTCCATCTAGCTTCCCCTAGTGGATGTTTTCCAGTTTTTTATCACAAAGTAGTTTACATATAAAACTACATTCTGAATTCTCCCCAGAGGGGTCTCCAAATACTAAAGGAAGAAGAATAGCAAAAGATCTTGTTAATTTGGAAGTCGATTTTAAGACAATGGTGAGGTTTAAGCAGATTTCTTGTGGAGAAGATGCTTGTCAGACTCCTACGAGAGCCACCACAGCACCTTCTCATGTACATAGCCAAGTCTGCAAGCACCTGGAAGAGGGCGCTCTACCCACCCAGGAGCAGCACTCCGAACACAGCTGTGTTTCTTTGCAGAGCGCTCAGGAGATGGAAGGCTTTTCTCCAAGCCCTAAAACAAATGCTACATGGGAGACTCAAGCTCTCCAGAGATTCCTGTCACAGAGGTTCTCCAGTAAGATGTCACCTGGCCAGAGCTGCTCCATTAGCCCAGCGGGGCCACGGAACCTGGTGTTGGCACACTGCACACCAGACTGGACAAGTAACACAGCAGAGGCAAACCAGGAAGAAGGGGGCTTGGGATGACCTGATGGGGGAAGCGAAGCTGAGAGCCTGCCTTCAGGCCTGCTTCCAAAATTCAAGAGAAACCTTTAAGAAAGTGGAAACAAACTTAAAAGTTAAAGAACAAAGCAAAAATCAACCTCCAGTACTTTTTGGGTCACACCATGCTCCTGATGATTGACAGAATTCGTTCTAAAACAGGATGGAAATTCTCTACCAGAAAAGCAGACTCCCCCAAGTCCTTTACCCCCCACTTAAGGTATTTCTTCTCTTGTCCTATGGACATCCCAAGATAAGAAATGAGCAATTTTTTCTACCGTTTGTTTTGTTCTGTTTTTAGAAAGGGTCTCACTATGTACATCCCATGCTGACTTTTAAACTCTTGATCTTCCTTGTCTTAGCCTCTCCAGTGCTGGGATTACTGGTGTGTGCACAGTTGTAGCCTTTCCTTTATTACTGAGTGTATAATGTGTGCAGGTGTGGGTATGTGCATGCCACTGTAAGTGTGGAAGTCAGAGAATAACTTTCAGGAGTTGGTTTTCTCCTTCTGTGGATTTGGGGGCTCCAGCCCAGCTCCCAGCTTGTTGGGCAAGGTCCCTCTACCAGCTAAGCCATATTGCCAGCCCTCACTGTTTTTAACAGGGAAAAAACAAAACAAAACCCTCAAATCTACCTCCCTTAAGATGTTCTAAAAAGTTAAATAACAACTTGAAGTTTCATTGGGGTATAATGATGAAATGTACTATCTCCAAAATAGAAATTTATCACTAATCAAAGTTCATCATATATTTAAATCTCCCTTAACAGATTTTCAGACAGTTTTTTATAAACACACACAGCATGCTATTCAACTAGAAGGGAAAGGGAAATCTACACTGGAAACAGACAAAAACTGAAAGCACATTTTCTTATAAACTCTTTCTAGTAAGCTAGGAAGTAACCTTCTTACAATGATGAACAAATTAAACTTTCTTATGTCTTCAGAAACCACAATCGCATTCTTCTTCAAGGAAGACAAACCATTTATTCTTCCAAAATCTGAATATCTAACATTTCTAAAGTAAAGTCAAGTCTCTGGCCCAAGTTCAGGTCTGGCAGTAACAGGCTGGCAATGTCCTTCCTGTTAGCTTCCATTACAGTATTCTTACCCGCTCAAGGCTATTAAATGACCATAGCAGACGTCAGGAGCCTGCTTGTGCCTGGGAAAACTGAGAAGCTTTAGACTCAACATCCCCCTTGACAGCTACCCGGGGAGGGCTTCAGTGAGCTCACCATGGGAGACCCTTGTAATTCCTGCCCTAGGGAGGAGGGTTAACAAGACTGGGGTTAGGGATTTGAGCTTCTTTTCTCTTTTGTACCATTGGAAGGAGGTGCTAAGTAGCTTGCTGAGATTGAAATTTAAAAAAAAAAAAAAAAAGACAGGGAGCTGCTGAGGATACAGAGCCCTTTAACACTGGGCATCTGAGGCACAGGCGGACACAAGCCAGTTGGCAGAAATAGCCAGATGCCCCTCCCTAATCCAGGAGAAGAGCTCCAGGGAAAGTCTGTCCATTATTCACACTCTGGCCCAGTCTAACATTCCTTTGTTGTTGTTGTTTTTAACCATTTACAAACAATAAGAACTATATGGATCTATGGACTATGGATTAACTCTATGACCCGAGCAAAGTAATTAAACTCTGTGGCTCCCTGTCTGCTCACTTGTCAAGTCAGCATGCTCACCACCTGCACCGAGCATAACACTTCAACCTGAGGTGGTTCCATACTCACACTCTTCTGTGCATTCCATTCTGGCAGCAGCCCTGTGGAATAGCAGGACCCGATCTTCCTTGTCTAAACTGGGAGAGTGGGGCTCAGGAGCTAAGCGACAAGTCCATCAATGTAGACTGGGCTGGACCCTCATGGCCTCAAGATGCAGCCTGGGCTAGCTTCAAATGCACTCCTCCCTTCTCTGCCTCCCAAGGGCTGGGGCTGCAGGTGTGTCCCACCTGCCCATGTCCATCGCTTTTCTCACTAGTCACAGAGCCTGCTGCTTCTATTACAACAGCATTGAAACACGGCCATGTAAGGGAAACTGCCATACTCCTCCCTGTGAGGTGAGACCTAAGAACACACCATTAACACCCCCAAGTGCATCCATGCAGTGAATGGGCTGCATGAAGTGTGACTCCTGGGCAGTGAAACAAAGACAGAAACTTGCCATGAAGGAGACAGGGCTCCAGATGTGAGCCCCGACAGACACCAGCTCAACAAAACCGTCTGAGCCAGAGGAACATCTTATCTGCGTACATTGCGGCATGTGCTTTGTGGTAACCTGTATCTCTGTTAACGACATTAAAAATTTATAGACAGTCAACGCTGATGAGAACTAACTGCTGAGTGTCAAATACAGTGAACAACAACAACAACAAAATAACCTGAAAAAAATGAAATAATGAAAAAAGTTGCCACTAACCACAACTATGTCATCCAGTACCTGATATCATGTATACATTCAGAAACAGAGATGCATAAAATACCCCTATAAAAACAAGTATTTTCAACTAATTTGCTTTTTTAAATGATTTAATTCTGAGAAATAATGAGGTCTTGCACTGCAAAGACTAATCTAACAGATCCAGCTTCATATAACTCCGAGTCAGCCATGCAAAACATGACTTTTCTAGGATGTGAAGAACCATCGCACAGAAGAAAACCCTGAAGCTGGACCTGAGTTTTTCTAAGAAACTCCCTGGGCTGGTATGCTTCACCTTGACCTATGACATATGAGTCTCCCTTCCTGACCTTTCATCCCTCCACCCGCAGAGGGAGGGCAACCCGTCTTAGCTCTGAAGGCAGAGGATACACAGCGTGAGCTCTTCGACTACACGGTTGTTCTTTAACCGAGGACAGCTGTGCGCCCTGTCTAGTCTGCACTTAAGACTGATGAAGTCACAGCTGCTGCAGCTTTTCATGGGCTGCCCTTGCCACCCCCACTGCTGTTCTCATGTATGGCACTGGGCACTGACCTGCTTTGCCCACTTCCCCTTTCCTCAGTGATCCTTCAGCCTGGCACCCAGCTCTGAGATGAGGCCTGCTTAGCACCAGTGAAGTTCCCCACGTTCAAACCAACAACGCTCTGTGTGGAGATGAGGGAGTCAAAGTTAAAATCCAACCCATCAGCATCCATGAGTTCACTACGGATAATGGACTCCATGTCACATTCCAAGCTCCCATTGAACATGTCCAGGTCCAAGTCACTGGGGAACTTATCATGGCCCATGACAGGAAGGTTTGCATTAGCTGAGTACAGTGAGGAGCCTGAGAGAGAGTCCGAGAGGGTTTGCATAGACTGGCTGACGTGAGACGGCTGCTGGTGTTTGGCTGACCCAAGGCTGCTGGAGTCACTCAAGCCCAGGTTGCTGACAGAACTTGACAAGGCACGGCTGCCACCAAGAGCGCCCTGGGTTTGGTGCTGGTGGTGGAGCAAGTTCTGATTGACCAAACTCCCCTGGGTAGGCTGGGCGGCAAAGGACATCATTGGGTCATTGCGAAGCATCACATTCCGGCGGGCGTTCTGGGCAGACACAGCAGTGCTGGCCTGAGACATCAAGGGGTCTGACTGGGTCATCATGACATCGCTGTGGCTGAGTGAGTCCGAAGTGAGCAGATCTTGGAGTGTCTGGTTGCCATAGTGTGACATGGAAGAAAAGGTGGCTGCCTTGTTCTCTTGGATGGTCTGCATGGGTGACTGGCGCAAGGAGTTCAGCGACGAGGGCCCGAACACGGTACTGTTGAAGGAGCTGGTGGGGGAACCCAGGCCAGAGCTCTTAGCGGTGTACGGAAAGCTGGAGCTCCGCTGCATAAGCCCCCCCGGAGGTGACTGCTGGGATGATGGGAGCGTGATGTTATCGAGCAGGTCATCCATGAGGTTGTCAGCCAGCCCATCGTTCAGATTCATGGTGCCTGCCATGTCAGTCAGCCGCGGGAGCTCCACAGTACACGGCTTGCTGACAGAGGGTGACAGGCTGGCAGAGTTGCTATAGAGCATGGGGGAGAGTGGAGCATCGTCGTCCTGGACATCATCCAACTCTGTGCTTGCCAGGATGGGCGACAGGCGGCCACTAACTGTGCTGGCGTTCGAATTGGTACGTGAGCGGAAGTCTGTCCATGCGTCCAGCTCATCACTGCTGCGGGATGTGGGGCTGCCAGGCCACTTGGAGAGCTGGGAAGGGCTGTCGTCTGTTGACTCTGGGGCAGCCTGCAGGGCCGCCTTCTTCTTGGCTGCTCGGCCACGGCTCTTGGTGTACTTGTTGCTGTTGTCCATTGAGACAGCCCGTCGGCGGGGGGCCTTCCCACTCTTCCCCCCATCAGGGTTAATGATCCACCAAGAGCTCTTGCCGGTCCCTTCATTCTGAACTCGCATGAATCGGCTGTGCAGTGACAGGTTGTGCCGGATAGAGTTCTGTAGAGAGAGAAGGCAAAATGGAAAGTCAGGATGGTCCAGTCCAAAACAGACATTCAAAAAAAGATTCTTTAAAGAAAAACCATCATTTTTGGGGGAAATAGGAGGGTATCATGTATGTACACAGACATCAGAGGACACTTGAGGAGCAGGTTCCTTCCATCCACCATGTGAGCACTGAGAACTGAATTCAGGCCGTGAGGTTTAACAGCAAATGCTTTACCCACTAAACAATCTTGCCAGGTCAGCTTCAATTTTATAGGCCAGCATTTTTAATTTTTTTTTTTAAATAACAAACATCTTTGTGACTTGGAACAAAGCACCAGGTTAAATGGGAAGCTTCATGTTGGGAAGGAGGGAATGCTGAAAACACAGGAGCTCACTGACACTGCTTTTCCAAATTCCCAAGTTTTGCTGTACTTTCTGTAATTATATATTTTTTTCCTTTCTTTTTTGGAGACGGTGTTTCTCTGTGCAGTCATGGCTGTCCCATAAGTAGCTCTGTAAACCAGGCTGGCCTTGAGCTCAGAGATCTGCCTGCCTCTGCCTCCGCCTCCGCCAGAGTTGGAATTAAAGGTGTGTGCTTTCATGCCCAGCCTGTAATTATATTTCTCATTACTATAGTTCACACTGATCATTTATTACCATGTCACTCCCTCTCCATACTTTGCAATAAACCTCCAGCTCTCCGAGAAACAAGTCACCTTGGTGGCTATTCTGTTCTCTTAACAGCCCTCGGTGCCACAAGTACAGGGCCAGCAGTTCCTTCTTAAACACTGCTATCAGAGTGTGAAATTTTCCTTGTCCCCTCTAGGGTCCATCTTGCCACAATTTCACAATTCACTATATAACTTCTGCAGCTATGGAAAGGGAGGGGCAGGGTTTTTAGGGACTGCGAAGGAGTAATCTCTCATCTGGAAGAATTTACATCATTTAGACATTCTGCACCCTCAGGAACTGTGGGCTGGGTAACTTCCTTCCAAAGAGCACAGCATGAAAGGGGGAAAGAGCAGTCTGCAGTGGAAAAACCTGACAGAGCCTGTGTCAGCTGGGTGGCCAGGGCTACATCAGCAGGGACTGGAACACTGCTAGTGAGCATCCTAGATAAAATGCACCGAAAAGGACAACTTCTCCAAAACCTAAACCCCAGACTAATCGTAAGAAAAACATGAATCCCACTTAATGGACAATTACAAAAGCCAGTTTAGAACTCCCAGCACCATCGCAGCCATGGAGACATGAAGGGAGCATAGTGAAGAGCCAATGCACCCTGGGTGGGATCCCACCACAGAGCAAAACAAAACAAAATTAGAAAAAAATTGGGAAGTCTGAGTAGCATGCACAGACTTTAGCTCACAATAATGCATACTGGCTCATCCACTGTGACACTTTTACCAGGACTTAGGATGTTAAGTGGGGACACTTGATGATGGATACATGCGGATCTGTTATTTTCACAATTTTTTCTATATATCTAAAACAAAAGCCTCCCCCCCTTAAAGTAGGGTAAACCCCTTCAAAGTCCTAATGATTTGAACTTACTGCAGGTAAGTCCTTGCTTAGTGGATACACCCAGTTGTCAAGGATAATCAGGCCCAGCCATATCTCTGTCACTGGCCGACCACGTGATCCCAAACAAATCATTTTATCTGTCTGCAACAACAGCAGGTTCCCATCTTCATCATGGCCTGATAATATCCAGCCACCCCTCCCTCCCTGGATGACATAACAATGATAGATGATAATGCACTTCAGACATCAGTCACGCCATGCAGTCAGGTTTTTACTCCTCTTATGAAGTGCAGGTCCATAGTGTTCAGAGCCTAAGAAAAGCCCGTTCTAATCTGTAAAATGCCTTATATGCATGCAGCAGGAAAAAGAATTGATGGTGTTCCCCACATCTGGAATAGCACCTGCAGGCCAGATGAGCTTTTATTGGCACGTTAAAGATGAGAGACATTGCCTAATACTGCATATTATATATGAACAATTCTAAAAGTCACATTTAAAAAGAATTGGCAACCATTAACTATATTTATGTAGAAGATACAAATACATGTGTTCTACCAGATTGTTTTTAAAACACAGAAAGTCAACAGGATTTTGTCATGAGTAAATAACTCAAAATACACATGATTTCTAACGTACATTCCTATCCAAGGGACTGCAGTTCAGGCTGAGCAAAGAACACCAGCAATTATGGTCATGGCTGCCATTTCCACAACTGCCATCAAGATGGGTACGGTAACAGGCAGCACCTTCAGGGCCCAGTGAGGCAGGTGTTTCCCAGGAGACTACATACCCTGCTCTTTTCACATTCAATTTTTTAAAAAGAATAATGGCATGTGTACTAATGGTTCAGAAATTTTATTTCTTTGAAACCAGATACTTTATGAAGTGGGTAACACTCCTGACGTGCACTTGCAGAGAGCACGGCTCCCTCTTTCTGAGTACATGGGTAATTCAATGCATTCAATAAAAGCACCAACACAAACTTCAGGGCGAAAAGAGAGCTGGTCCTAAGGCTTTAGAAGTGCAACGCAGACATTTCCCTAATTCCTCCAACCTGTTAGCCTCCTTTGCTGTAAATTCTGGGCAGAGTTTACAAAAACGAGCAATCTTAGATATTCAGCGATCCTCTATAATAGGGGACGATATTTGTTAAATGTTTTTTACTGTTACCAATTCTAAAACCTACCAAAAGACCAATGAAACATTTTATGGATTTTCTGATAGCCATCTATGACTCTAACCCCTAATGACGTATATGTATAATTTGCTGCAATTACAAGTGGCTGAAATTAGAGATATCAAACTTCTGAAAGGGCCTGGAGCCTGGCATGGAAGGCCAGCACAACAGGGTGACAGAGCAGGGATGGGTCATGAAGACTGGTCCCCTGTCCTGGTCCCTAATTACAAAGTGGAGATCTGAAGGCCTGCTAGATCACAGCACCGCTGGCTGCTGAACCTGTGTCTTATAGTTAGTTACCGCCTCCAATCCTCACCACAGGGCCGAGGCAGTGTAGCAGTGCCCCGATTTTGCACATGAAGGCTCAGCCTCTGAGATATAAACTAATACAGCCCACCAGCCAGTGCGCAGAAACCAAAACTGGAAGCAGGTTTGTCAACCTTCTTGCAAGAATGCAATGCCTTTCCCATGGCCTTTCACGGGCCTACCAGTAGGTTAATGAGAAGTCACCATTTAATGTGCTTGTGCCAGCAGTTCAAGAAAAGCACCCAAAACAACTCTGCTTTAAGAAAAAAGAGAAACATAAAAAATATAATCTGTGATTTTATTTATGAAATACTTTGAAATTTAGAGGCCTTTCCCTAATCTTTGTAAAAAGGCATTTTGTTGTTCTGGCGTCCCCTTCCTGAGGAGGGGCAGCATGTATGTCCACACTAACAAACGGGACCACCCGGGTTCCTACACAAAGCCCACCTCAGTTAGAGCTCGCTTTAGTGTCCAGTCTTCACTGGACTCTCATTTGAGAGGGTTACTAATGGCAGAATACATTCCCTGAGGCTCATTATCTAAGTGCTCAGGCAGGTTTTTCCAGCTACTTTATTACTAAGACAACACAAACAAAACTGGGCCACACCGCCCAGATGGGCCAATCCCAGCAGCTTCTCTCCGCTGCCGTCTGGCCGCCTTCCATTTATAAAAATCCATAATCTGAAGGAGGACACTGTCAAAAGCCAATAAACGTAGCTCACCTGTCCATTACTGTTCAAATGCCCTTGCCCTGCCGGCTAGACGCCACAGACGTATTTTCCTCAGAGTTCAGAAGTCTGATTAGCTTTCCACCTCATTTTTATTAAAACAAGAAAGACTAAAACAAACAAACAAAAAAAGGGTGGGTAAAAAGCATCAGGACCAAGATTTTTTTTTTTAATACCTTCCTTGGTAACAAAGGTGAAAACCTCAGTTCTGTAAGATTCCCCACCCCATTTTAATCTCAGGAAAATGACCATTAAAAATATCCTTTTGTGTAGGGGCAGTAATGATGCACACGCCTTTAATCCCTGTACTCAGGAGGCAGACAAATCTCAAAAATTCAAAGCCAGCCTAGTCTGTAGTGTTCCAGGATAGCCTGGGCTATGCAGAGAAAGCCTGTCTTGAAAAAAACAAAACACCCAAACCCAAATCACACCACCACCACCACCAAACTATGACTTTCCATTAATTTATGTGTCCTTATAAGAAATAATTTAAATTTCTAAGGTTTTACCTTAGTGTGGAGAATGGTAGCTGAAGATGATGAACAAGTGGCTTGATAAAACTCGAGTTCTCTCAAGTATGATTTTTCTAATCCTACTTCCATATACAATTTGAAGTACAATATGAAGTTCACTTTGCCAGAAAACTAGGGATATGTTTTCCTCAGCCATTCCATCACCACATTTACTAGAGATGCCCAGAAGTGACCCAACACAAAACCTTGTGAGCAGCTCTAGTTACTGAAAGATAAAGCTTCTGATGAATTACAAGACTATGCCATGAGTATCTCTAGGAAGAAACTGCTGCTTCATGGGCAAACACGCCAGCTCTTCCTCAGTTTGAACACTGAGATTTATAAAACCTTAAGAGATGTCTATAGTTTAGGAGCAAAGCTAAGAATAACACCCATCTCATTTTGTGCCAATCTTCATGTCTATGAAATAGCTTACACTGAAAAGACTTACTAGACCTACTAGTAGGTCAAACCCCTACTAGATGTAGTTAACTAGTCATCAAGCTGGCAAACCAGGTCCCTTGATTGTGGCTGCAATTAGTGGCATACTGTTCCAGGAAACATGTGCAATAGGTGTGTGGAGGAGGCAACCTGTTGGGATTGGCATTTCACAGTCATGCTGACTGTACTATGTGGGCTACTGCCTAAAGAGTCCTTTGCCCGGCCCACCTAGAAGACATTAGCACAAGATGACTGCACTGAGCAGAATCTGATCATTAGTCTCTTGATACAATGAACAGTTTTCTGTTGCAGAATACATTCACTGCTGATGCTAAGGTGTCCATGACCCTTAAATATATGCTAAATCATTAGAAGACAGGTGGACTCAAAACAGAATGGGAGCCAGAAAGAAGCAGCCTGGAGCTGCACAGTATCTACCACTCATTTACAGAGTAGGCGAGTAAAACAGCAAGCAAGTAAAGGCAGTCACCGAGGAAGACAGCGATGCTGAGACAGGCCCCAGAGCTGGGAGCTCAGCCTGTCTTGCCTGCAATCTGAACCTCAGCTGCCCCTGTGGAGAGTCAGGATCAGAGGTACTCTCTCTTCCTCCGGGATCCTTGTGAGGATTACAGGAAGCTCAGCATGCAACACTCCTCAGCTGAGGGCCAAGCACAGCTCTCAACAACTGACAGACGCCACACACAGAGCCGTGATCATGAACCTTAGCTTACTATTTACTTGTGCTTTAAGTCAAAACGGAAGAAGGTGGTGTCCTCCAAGAAAGAATTACAAACTTTTAACGGTTGTTAAGGTGCTGTGCCAGTAACTGGACATTTTTTAACTGCGGCTACTCTGCCTCTGCTCCAGCTCCTTCCACGCCATGTTTACCTTGTGGAGGCTCTACTAACCCAGACACCAGCTGTATGCGCTTTCCCTGGAACACAGAGAGGGCTTGTCTGGAAGCAACATGTGGTATCAATTTATCTTTCTCAGCAACAACGAAGAGAAATCTACTTGCTTTAAAAATAAAAAGGTTGTGTAATTTAACTCTTAAAAGCCCTGTTTTTTTGCAAAGAAGACAGTTCCCCCTCCTCCCTCTCTCCCTTTTCTAGGCTGCATACAGAGTAAAAGAACGTGTTACAGTTGTCAATTTAGGAGCCCACTGCTCTTTAGGAGGGACTCGGGAGACACAGCAAATGGCTGGTTTCCAAAAGTGCTCATCTGCCCCTTGTGCAGAGCAAGTGTTTTGTCTCAGGGCTTGTCTTGTGGGCGCTGACGATCTAGAACAAACTTGTTCAATGTCTGGATTCCAATGATTGCTCCTGGTGAACCACGGGTGACTAAAGTTGCAAGGACAGTTCATTGCTAATGGCAAGTCACTGAGAGCCACAGCAGAGCAGCAGGGTCAGCTACAGGGAAAGTGCCTGGGAAGTGCCCACGGCTGGGCTAAGCGGGCCTCTCAAAGGCAGTTTCCGACAAGGTTCTTGGTTTCATTCAGTAGCAACTCTCCACTCTGGCTGCCCATTCGACTCTCCCAAGGAGACTTTCCTCACCCATGGCCCAGAGCTCTAATTCAGTAGTTGTGGTGAGGCCTGGACATTCTATCCCCCCACCCCACCCCGCCCCCAGCTATCCCACTTTGTAATCAGGACCAAGAAACACTGAAACTTCCCCTTTTGGCATTTCACTGACTGATTTAGCACTTCAGCCTAGTGACCCCCAGTGCCCCGGGTCTGGTAACAGTGCAGTGAGTTCCTTTGTGTCCAAGTTTCCAAGACTTAGAGTTATGAGCAAGAACCAGGGTCAGAGAGTAAAGGCGGTTAAGGTAATTATTTGAAAACCGAGATCCAGATCAGCTCTCTGTTACAAGACTGGGTATGGGGAAGGATCTTTGGCCTCATTCTGTGTGGACAGCTTCCCTCCTGCCCAGCACCTGGCAGCAAACAGAGGGAAGCCCCGGACTGTCGCAGCCACTGCTGGGGAGCACCCTTCAGCTGACCACTCTCCAGGTTCTGTCTACGGGGCCATGATGAGGAAAAGCAAACCCAAGTCTCAGGGCATAAACCTCAAGTGTGGTACCAGGCCTGAAAATAGAAAACTATTATTTCATATGTACTCTCTAGAGTGGCCAAAAAAATAAGCCTTTCAGCTTGATAAAGACGTAAATAAACCTTCATTAAAAGGGTTGCGCAATCAACTCTGATGTGTAAGAAAAGTACGCCTGTTTCTACTCTTGCTCTTGTCTAAAAGTCTTAAAAGTTTAAACCATTAAAGGACCTTAAAAAACAAAGATGTTCTAAAATAAATATTGTTGGGAACTTGGCCGAAGGATTGTATTTCCAGCTAGAAACAAGATTTCCCGTTAAATTTGCTGACAGTAATTCTCTCCCCACAGCTGTCCTTTGGAAACATTTTAAGTCTTCATGCAGTGGGCCGGTGACAGGACTAGGACAGCCACCCAATGAGAAGAGGCACAGCCCACTTCCACTCTTGACACCCCCTCGGCCTTTCTTAGGTGAAGGGCTGGCTGGAGGAGCGACTGCAGAGAACATCCTAGTTGGGAATTGAGCCCTCCTTGGTCCTGTGGCGAGCCGGCACACCACCGCACAGTGTGGGCGGGTTTCTAGTGTAGATTTCATTTTAATATCAAAATAATATACATTACTTTTTCACTGAGCAATTGTCTTTTCAAGCTATTCCACAGCTGTTTCTGCTCTTGGAGGGCAAGAGGGAACATTCCATTCCTCCCAGCCAAACTTGCACTTCCGGCACACACAGAACCCTGGCAGCCTTGCAACCACTGCCCACACCCACTCCCTGCATTACCTCCCCGCCCCAAGGCCTCCTACTTCCCACTCCACAGTCCAGGCCCCAGATGTAGGAAGCAGCCACAGGTACACACAGCCCGTAAGTCCCCACAAAGCAGGTTAAGCGGTAGCATTTGGCCAACTCTTCTCTTCCATGCATCTCTTCCCCTGAGATTTTCACACTGAATCCCTCTCCCACAAGGGACGTAATAAATACAAGCTGCTGAAATTCCTCTTTAAAACCACGTTTATCTAACCATATAAAATCAGTGTGTCAAAGAATTAAAAGCCAAAGAATTATAGAACATTCCTGAAATTTATCTTGCAATGTACAACAAAATAATTTTTATCAACTCAATCTTTATCAGAGATTAAAAAAAAAAGCTGCATCCTTTTCCAGTTTGGAAACCTATTTCATATAGAAATAGAGGAAAATGGGCATTAGAAATAGACACAAGGATGCAGGAAAATGCCAGAACATCTAGAATCACTTTCGTAACATTAGGCAAGCAGTCAGAACAAGAAGCTTGGTATAAAGGGGCATTGGGGAAAATGTGGGGCTGGGAAACAGTAGCCATAACTCTATAGTGGAAGAAAAGGCGAACAAAACCATAGGCCACATCCAAATTCAACCAGCCCATAAGCATGACAGGGCTGAAGCAAATTCAGATCTCCTGTCCTTGAGGCATAAAGGTAATGCCACCCAGAAACACAACATCAAGTTAGTGTGTAGATACCCACACCAGCTGAAGGAATAAAGTACAGGGTGTAGGAGACAGATAAAGCCTAAGACAAACACACCCTGATACAGGACCTGGTTTATAGTGAGTGCTCAAAACACCCCCCCTTAATTACTGAATTAGTGGGAAGGGGGCCAGATGCACCTTAGGATGATGCACGACAATGACAAGGCCAGGGCCTCCCAGGGGCTACGATAAGTTTCCACTAGCAAAGCTGAAGCAGCACTTAGGTTGCTTCCAGTTCACAAGTCTCAGCCAGGGTATGCAGACATGGCGACGCATTCAAACATAGACTGAAGGTTCTACTAAAGGGATGGAAGCACAGCAGGATGACGGTGTAGAGTGGTCCATGGATCAAGGCCTTGGCAGATGGCAGCTGAGATCCATCTGGGATAAGAGCTGTCTTTTAGTCTATCTTGGGAGGCTATGGGGCCTTCACTCAGAGGCACTCGCTCAAAGTCACAATTAACGAACCATGGTTCCAAGACTGCTCCAAGCAACACCCAGGAAATTCGGCACAGTGTCTATTTCACCTGCAATCCGCAGGAAATGAAGTGTTTGCTGAGTACCAGGACTGCTGCCCTGGGCCTGGCCAATCTCATCTCACTTTCTCCTGGCCACACACAGGAAGCAGAGCTGTAGAAAGGTTGGCGCTCCAAGCCCAGCCTGCTGGCTGACTCCAAAGCTCTTCCACCATGTGTTTTCTCAAGTAAGTTCCCAAGCCAGCTGAGGAGGGACCAAGGAACTTGAAGAACGAACACTTTTCATGTTTGGTAGTTTCTGTGTTGAGAGAAAACTAGCCCCTGACTGAGTCAAGGCAGTGTTACCTGGCTGTCCTTGGGAGGCCTTAAACCAGGTCCTCAAAGAACTGGCACCATGCCACAGATCCTCAAGCCAGACACACCAGGCAAATGTCTGCTAGTACCCTGGACTAAACAGGGACTCCACTTTATACTATTTAAAACATGTAATTAGCCTATTATTAAGTCAGAAAAAGATCAGCCCGCTTTAAAATTACGTGAATCTTAAAATATGATGTCCTTTGCCTGCCAAGTGACAACAGTCAGGACGCTTCTGTTTAACCTCAATCAAAAACTCCGGGAGAAAACTCCATTAGTGTTGCAAATGTAACTGCTCCTCTTTTGGCATCAAAACCTTCAGCAACAGAAACCACTGACAGCGCAAGCATAACAAAGGAAGGGCTGTGGAGGTGTTGCGGGCGGGGCCAACCTGACAGCCCTGCAGTCGCAATCGCAATCGGGGAGACTGACTTCTGCTCAAGTTCACAGTCACCCCCTTCCCATGAAACATCACACAAACACAACTGCTTCCAGCTCTTTGGAAGCTACAACTCAGAAAACCTGTTCTCTGTTGTCTTGTTATTTCAAGAATAACATGTGTTTTTTGTAGCTCTGAAAAATATGCCAGTGCGTAGGCACAAACAGTGACACGCGCTGGAAGACTGGGAAGGGAGAAGACACCTTTCTGAGCTAAAGGGAAAAGTTTGGGCAAGTACTCACACAGCAGACAAGAGTGTGCATCTGGAAACAGGCGATCTTTCAAGTGTCTGTGTTAATATCTCTAACACCATGAGTCAAGGTTAAAGAAGCCATGAAAGGAAACCAGCACCACACACCAAAGTATCTAATGTCGGCAACTACAAACAAAAAGCTGCTGAGTTTCCCTTCATAGGAAGGAACTTAACAACAATGTGAGCTCTGCGGAGACTCAGGCCAACAGACCCCAGTCTCCACACACCTCTGAAGCTCAGCGACCCTGCAGCCTCTGGGGAGCGGCCTCCCACATGCTGCCTCTCCAGTCACTGGCCACACTACAGCCTCACCTGTGTGTGCAGCTACCCCACACTGTATACGCAAGGCTTCACTATACTGGTTTAATGGGAATTTTTCTTGTTCAAAACCACAGGATGCAAAAGCGGCTGACGACCAACACAATGATATCGCTAAACACTGAAACGAAATAATCAATGACTCCAGGACACTGGCTGGGTACCAATTACACTGACAGATAAGCCCCAGACAGCTCCAAAATCCACATAAAATGACCCAATGAGAAAAGGGTACTTCCACAGACTAAACAACCACACACCAACATTTCAGTTTCTGGAAAAGCTTTCACTGGTCCGCTCATTCAAACTTAAAATCTAGAATGTATAATATCAGATCACTCCCTGAGCTATGATGAGTTAAGGAGGTTGAATCCACACAGGCTAAATCAGCTTCTCTTAAGACTAAATACAACAGGGGTGTGTTATTTCAGTACCAACATACACTACATTCTAAGCCATTTCACGTACTGCACAGTAAACCTGAAGCTCCTAAAGCAAAATCAGCAGTAGTGTAATACCAACTGCCCAAAGGAACCCACAGGGAAACTAGGGCAGTCACAAGAGAGTCTATCAAAGCTAAACATGATCCCGTACACCCTTCTCTAGGGTCTACCTGGGTACGTTCAGTGCTCACCCCTCACCAAGGAAATGTCTCTTTGGGACAGATGAAGTCCTTGACAGAAAACCACAACCGATCAAAATGCAGAGTTGTAAAGCCCAGGCCCAAATGACAGATCTCCTGCACTCAAGGGTCAGGGATCACTATAGAAGAGGTGGCAGAAAGACTCTAAGAGCCAGCAGAACAGGGAGTTTGCTGGGATACTATGTCAGGCACTACGTGAAGTCTTGCCAAGATGGCTGCCTAGACATGAACTGAACGCGGCAGGGGGATGCCCACTAGGACTCAACCATACACAAAGAACTACAGGCAGCTAAGGAATACTGAGAGCAGGAATAGTCTTCTCCAGGAAAGGGCAGACCGACTGATTATCTAATATCAAATGGTCAGGCCTGAAAATATATATACATGTGACATTATACAGACTGAGCAGGTTGTATTTATGTATTTAGGAATTTAGTACCCCCCCCCCATGTGCACATGAGCATACACATATGCAATACAATTTTTTTTTAAAAAAAAAGACACTATGGATTAGGGGATACATGGGAAGGTTTGGAGGGAGAAAATGGAGGGGGAACAATGTAATTATAATCTCAAAAAATATTTTCTTTTTAAAGAAAGGTAAACATGTAGTGGGAATGGAAAATTCCTGTGACTGGGTTCTTCTTGAAAGACTAAAGGGATTCAGGAAGCTTTTCTCAGATCCTGCTAGTTACTGTACATGAAATAAGAGTCCAAGACAAGAGGACAGATCACAGGAGCTGTGGAACGGATCCATGGCTCAGCCAGCAGGTCTTCCGGTTCACCAGGGTTCACTAGTCCCACACATGGGCTGACACAGGAGACTCCTGACCATACAACAAATGCCATGGTAGAATCTAACTTGGCAGGTCAGCCGGGAGACTCTTCAGCTTCCTTAAAGTCCATCACCTGAGTCACCTGGCTTTCCAGCTCATTCTGAGTCACCTGGCATTCCAACTCTTTCTGATGAGGTTGCTCACTTGCTAATGGGAAATGCATTGAACTCATAGTCCAACCAAATACTGGGTCTTTACCTAAGATTTTAACGAATTACTGCATGTATGGAAAGGTAAGATTAATCCATTTACATCAAAAACAAAGGAAGAAAAATACACAGCAATAGATACTGCCGAGGCATTTTGGGGCTCAATGGTATTTCTTCAAGCAATGCACTTTCAACTCTGAGGCATCATGTGAAACAGTATTACCCCACAGTATTAGCTATTTCTGCAGAAACAAGTCCATCAGGTTCTCCTAAACAGCTATGACCATGGAGTACATCTATGTCTTCCCAAATAAGAAAGATGACCAAGCCCTGGTAATAGTAATTTGTGGACAGAAAGATGCAAGGGTACCAACTTCTTAAAAATTTAACAACCTAGTCTAGAAGATCCGGTGTCGTCCTCCTGCCACTCCCCAGTTGTCTTGTCTCTCTCTGCAAGGACTCTGTTCTGGACCATCACCCAAGAAAAACTGTATCTGTATAGTAAACAGCCTGAAAGATGACTGAATGGGTCTCCTTCAATAGCAGGAAGATGTGCTTACTGCCTATTACAAAAGCCTTTGAAGTTCTACCTCAGGGTTTCTGGACAGCCTACCAAATGTGTAGTCATTAACTTGAGCCTGTTGGTTTCAGCAGCACCTTGTACTCCCTGCCCGCACTAGGGAAACAAGGCACAAAGAGGGAACTGGTGCAAAATACACTGTTGCCAGGCAGTAACCACAGCATTTGGGAAGCTAAAGCAGAAGGACCAGGAGTTCATGACTAGGCTGAGTTATGTAATGGATTCCAGAGCAGCCACAGCTATAAGCAACATCCCATCTAGACGGGTAGACAAAGGAGAGCTGCTGCTGCTGCTGCTGCTGCTGCTGCTGCTGAAGGAATAGGAGTTCCCGAGCCTCTGATTCCAGGATGAGAAAGCCCCACCTGAGTGGTTCCTCAGCTCTCGACAGCCCACTGTTTCGGATAATAAACTCCTTGCAGATCCTTAACTGCAAGAGATGTCACCGGACAGAACGTTTCCAGCCAGCTTTCCTCTCTACCTTTTCATGAAACAAAATCCTGATAATCAGATACGGGAGGTAGACATGGCTCAAGCACTTTGTGATGCTCCAGTCTGGCTCTCCTGAGGATACTTCAGGCTCTGTGACAGGAAGTTATGAATAAAGGGCAGGAGAAAGAGAAGAATCCTCAGATACCATCTCTGCTCACCATCTCAGTTGGCTGCTGCTCAATGATGTAGTCCTCTGTACAAACACATCAGTAGAATTCACTCCTTACCTTCCTATCTGCTACTACAGGACATGGAAGCAGCCCACCCTTGTCCGGAACACTGGACACTCCATCTCAGGGAAAATCTCACCCGCCTTAGTCATTATTCTATTGCTATGAAGAGACACCATGAGCAAAGCAACTATTATAAAGGAAAGCATTTAGCTGGGGCTGGCTTAGTTTCAGAGGGTTAGTCCATTATCATCATGGCAGCGCACATGGTGCTGGAGCAGTAGCTAGGAGCTACATCATGATCAGCAGGTTGAGAAAGAGAGACTCTGGGCTTGGCACAGGCTTTTGAAACCTCAAAGCCACTCCCAGTGCACATTTCCTCCAACAAGGCCACATCTCTTTGCTCTTCTAAAACCTTCTAATCCTTTCAGATAGCACCATTTCCTGTGACTAAGCATTCAAGTATATGTGCTTATGAGACCTATTCTTATTTAAATCACCATATCAACTGAACATTTACCAAGTTTCTACAGGGTCCAGATGTCCATCCTGGAGCACTGGCCATTCTGAAGGGAATCTCTTTTATTCTTGATCTGTCCGTGAGCTGCTCTCTACTTAACACCCATCTTTCCCTCAGGCGCACAGTGACCAGTTCCTAGGACATGTGACCAGTTCCTAGGACATGTCATGAATGTGAAAACCTAGGATTCCCTTCTCCTTCCACATCATTAGATCTCCCATAAAATTCCTTTTCATTCCTCTGATAGAATTTAGGAGTCTGGGATCTGAAGAAAAATGCACGAGGAAGTTTCTATAAACCAATAACAAACACATGTAATATACAGTATACATCCCACTGCAAGTTTCTAAAAGATTAATTTTCTAGCATAGTAACTATGAACCAGGAGCCTTTGCCACACAAGAGAAAAACCTCATGAAAACTATTCACTGAAACCAGACATGTTCTGGTTCAGAGAAAACTGGTATTTTCTCTTCCCTTCCCTTTCTTCCTGAATAGCCTACTTCCACTTGGCAAATGGAAGAGTACATTTACTATAGTGATTGCTCGCATCTGCTTGTCCAATGCCTCTGGAATGACACTGGATTGCTGCCAGATAGCCAAATAATGTGCTCTTGGAGAAATAATTATCAACTAAAATGCCATAAAATGGGCCAGTACTTGCGCTCTGCTTGTACTGTGAGATATTTTGGCACCAAGTACAAGCTTCCTTTGGTTACTCCTTATATCAATCAGAAAATTACTTTAATTTGCTGTGATGCTATTTGTGGACATGCATGGAAAAGAAAGCAGGCGTCGAGGAGAAACTAGGCTTAGCCCACTGGACTTGAGCAGCAGGTCAGAGCACAGCATTCCAGACACAACAGCATCCAGAGACCAGCCTAGGCTGGGTGGCAAAAGGCTGCAGATAGAGAATAACCAGCAACTACAAGCAAGCTGTCAATTTTTAGTGCTTTCAGCCTAGGTTAACTGCCAAAAGAATGTGGCAACAGCACCAACTTAAACCACAACGGGGTAAAGAGCTTTTAGTCCATTTCTATGTATATATGAGGTCTAAAAATTGGGGGG
Organism: Ondatra zibethicus; assembly: GCA_004026605.1. Lineage (NCBI taxonomy): Eukaryota > Metazoa > Chordata > Mammalia > Rodentia > Cricetidae > Ondatra > Ondatra zibethicus. The sequence goes on along the minus strand of PVIU01003385.1, from coordinate 98,094 downwards.
AGGAGGTTAGATATCATTTGAACTTTTATAGAACGCTATGGCTTTTCTATATCCCACTTGCAAACTCTCTTTTTTACATGATACTATGGGAGCTAGGGAGATAGGCTCAGTCAGTAGAGTGCCATTACCCAACCATGAATAAAGCCCTCTGTTTGATCTTCAGCACCCATGTGAAACCTGGGTGCTACAGTGCAGGGGAGATGGAGACAGGAGGCCCTGGACCTCACTGGCAAGCTACATGTCCAATGGGAGAGCCTGTCTCAAAAATTAGGTGGTAACAAAAAACCAAAACCAAAACCAAAAACACCTAACATAGACCATTGGCCTCTAAACACTTGAAGTATGTGCATGCACTCCCCCCCCACTTGTGGGGAATGTATGAAATATGGATAAGTCATATGAGCTTGTATAACAAGGAGAGAATTAAATAAGAACAACCACAAATAATTAAATAAAATGTGAATAAAATGTGAGAATTAAATAAAAACAACCTTCCTGATCCATTCAAGGCTTGTCACACACCTTCTTTCAGGGTCAATGGATTCCTCCTTCCCCTTTGAACTAAAAACTATGCCAGCAGAGTGAAACACAGAAAAGCTAACACCAATGAAGAAAGCACCCTGCCCCCAGATTCTCCATTGACAATGAAACCTACCTTTTGCAATGGCGTAACAAATAATCAGATTAAATAGTTGGCTATCTTATACTTCAGAAGCATTTGCACATTCAACTTAGATACAGGAGTTCCCTTACAAGCCATTCTCCTGCTTCAAGCCAACCACACAATCCAAATACAGTGGAAGAAGTGTTTTCAGTTAAGATTGAGAATTTTCTGATAACTAATAAAGAGAGCACTGGATTGGATGATGAGAGGTTTAAGTGGGTGCAAATCCTTTGGGAGACCATTTTATCAGAAATATTGAAAAAAACAATCGCTTTCCATAGAACAGATCACTCCATTCTCCTTGATGAAGTGGGATGCTCCTCTGTATGCTGTGAATATGTTTTTTTTATTATCATTGGTTAATAAGAAGCTACTTTGGCCTATGGCAGGGCAGAATATAGTCAGGTGGGAAAGTCAAACTGAATACAGGGAGACACCAGCAGCTGCCAGAGAAGGAAGATGCTGAGGTAACAAGCCTCGAGCCTCAGGGTATAAAATAACAGAATGGGCTAATTTAAGTTGTAAGCACTAGTTAATAATAAGCCTAAGCTAATAGGCCAAACAGTTTATAATTAATATTAAGCCTCAGAGTGGTTATTCGGGAACTGGTAGGCAGGAAAGAAACCTCCAGTTACACCTTTTCTTTACTAACAGAATGTTGATTCTATGCTGGGCCCAGAGACCTTGTTCTCCAGCTTTCTCTGAAGTGAGATGTAACCATCTAACTGAATTCTAGATGTGGAAGAGTTTGTGGAACTTGTCAAGAAGGAAGTAGAAGAGTCAACTTGTCCCACAGTCAAGTCCCCTTTGACCTACTTATCTTCCTCTTTTTGACCTGTATTTATATAGTCATAGTGAGGAAGCCACTTGCTGAGATAGAAGGGCACTATATAAAGAGTTTCCAATCATTTCTTATTTTTTCAGATGGGATTTGGTTGTATTGCCCAGGCAGGTTTTGAACTTCTGAGCTCAAGTGAGCCTTTTGTCTCAGCCTTCTGAGTAGCTGAAATTGAAGCTATATTATACCACTTTCAATCTAAACTAACCTTTTGTGTAAGAGGAATTCACTACTATAGTGCGGTAGTCTGGGGCTGCAGAGAGCTCATTAATGAATGCTTTCTTTGTGAGCATCAGGTCTTGAATTTGATCCCAGCACTATGTAAGAAGACAGTTGTTGGACACACTCTCCTGTAATCCTGGTGCGGAAGGCAGAGGCGGGACCTCTAGGACCCACTGGCCAGCTTGCCTAACTTAACTGATGAGTCCCAGCTCTCTGATGAGAGACCATGTCTCAAAAACAAAAGGATTATTCCTAAAGAATGACATCTAAGGTTGCCCTCTGGACTCCACATGCATGAACACATACAAAATAAAATGAAAAAACAAAAGTACATGCCCACGTCTAATCCTAACTGACAGGCCTAGCAACTCCACTCTTAGGAGTTAATCATACTGACATACTTCTGCATGTGGCATACATGTATATAATTTCTCTGTGTATATTCTCTTGCAAAGACATTACATTTATAATAAAATAGTTAATTATAAAAGCCTAAGTGTTTAACAGTGATTGGAGTTTTGTGTTCACATTAAGATAACACAATAGAGACACTGAGTAGAAAAGGCTTCTGGCCGAACTCCCACCTACACATCAGGCACATTCACAGCTCAGGTGACGGCTCCGTAGTGAAGAGCACTTGTTGCTCTTGCAGAAGACCCAGGCTTGGTTCCCAGCACCCACATGCTACTCCTTAAACTCCAGCTCCAGGGGATCAAGGGCCTTCCACAGGCACTAGGTACACATGTTGGTACACACACACACACACACACACACACACACACACACCACGCGCACACGCAAAACACTCACATACATAAAAAATTTAAGTAAACAAACTTAAAAATGAACAAAAACTGGCCTTTAAGAAATAAATGCGTAAGTGCTGAACACTGTCATCTTCCAGCGATACAACAGAAGGATATGCTGTAGTCCTAGAGGTGGCCCAAGAGCTCCACAGTTCTGACAGGGAAGCCACTAAAGACAGATGTGGCATATCTGGAGGTCACAGGCAGGAATACAAACAAAAGGCAAACAGGAGCCAACACAATGGTGACTGATTTCTTATGAGCTCTGCTAATCCAGCAGTCTCCCTGGCTTCATGCCAAGCGAAGCATAGTTGTTCAGCATGCTGGAGACCGGGCACTGGCTTTGAGGGGATCTCAAAGCTCTGAAACAAGTGACATCAGTAAACTAGGGACCTGGTCCAGTCCATTCTCCCTGTGGACAGCTGAATTTATATTAAATCTGGAAAGGCCAAGCTGGCTAGGGAATGAAGAACTTATTGTTTACACAATAACATTACAAGAATGAGCTAAAACTGGTTGTACTCTGTGGAATAGCACTGTGGAATAAAAACCTGGAGTGGAACAGAATTCCTAGGGTAAGGTTTCCATTAATAGACAGACTGCCAAAATATTGGGGGAAATGAAAATCTGTTTTGTTTTGAGGGTCTCACTGTGTAGCCTTGGAAACCAATATGTTGACCAGGATGGTCTAGAACTCATACAGATTTAAAGGCATGCACCACCATGCCATGCATGGAAAGAGAATCTAAAAAAGTCTGTTGACATCATTATGACTTGGTGTCTCTGGATTCAGAAGGGAAAGGACACACAGTTCTTTTTAAAATTCTTTTTACTATGAATATATTTATTTTCTGTGTTATGGGTGTTTTGCTTGCATTTGCCTAGTGCCTGCAGAGTCAGAACTGGAGTTGCAGACAGTAGAGAGCCTGGATGTAAGGATAGGAATTGAACCCAGGTCCTCTGCAAGAGGAGTCAGTCCTCTTAACCACTGACTTCTCTCTTCAGCCCCAATATAGAGGTTCTGAAAGCTAGGAAACAAGGGTGCTTGTTAAACACTGTAAACTTCACCTTCTCTTCTGGATTCTTCGCACCCAGAAAGAACTGTCTGCCTATTCTCCACCCTCAACCCAACTGTGCCTCTAAATGAACTTACACTAAAAGTTGCCACCATTAAGTTTTTTTCCATGTCTCATTACTGCATTATTAACTATTTTATTGAGGAAGAAACTGTGGCACACAGGAATGACACTGTTCCCCCAAGGTCAAATGGCTAATAAAAAGAGCAACAGTGTTGAGCCTGGGTGTATCTGCCCCAAGGCCCACACAGCAAAGTAGCAGCAGGACCCACTCCAGCTGTAAGTAAAAAAGCCACAGGCTTCCTGGTAGTCAAAATTCCCTTATGTGATAAAACTCTGAGTGACCTAGTCAGATGGAAGGCCATCTACAGTCTGCTCTGCTGAGCTGTTTCTCAGATCTATGACATTCAGTTTTTCCTCTTAAGAAGCTGCCACCAAATTGACTCCCCTTTAAGAAAAGCAAAAAAATAGCACAACGGTATAGACAAAGCCATTCATTAGCCTAATCTCTCCCCTCAACAGCCATTTAAAACTGGAAACAGAGAAAGGATCATGTTCTTAATGTCTGAAAAAGAAAGAGCAACACGTGACTGTCCTCTACATGAGAGTGTGGTACTCTGTATCAAAGAGTGCATTGTGCCGCATGCACAAAAGGGGCAGAGTTAGAGTGATGTAAGTATGTGACCTTCGGGCAGCTAATACATCAATTGTTGCCCTAATAATTTTTATTACTTACAGTAGAAATTAGTTTTTATAGAAAAAATGGAATATCTTTCCTTTTAAACAAAATCTAGTTTGCTCAGCATCTCCTATGCTCTATATATCTGAAGTATCATCTTTGTTTACAGTAAACAATATTTTTTACAAATCAGCTAATAAGACAAATTCCTACTTCCTCTTCTCTCTCTCCCCATATCTTGTACTTGAGTCGATTTCTTACAAAGTCGGGCTCAGGATTATTCACTGTGATTCCTTGTTTTACTTCTGTCTCCCAACACTAAAACACAGCACGGGCATCAGCATTGCACTCACAGACCACACAGACCACAGTCAGCCTGAACTGCAGCAGTGGACACTGTGCTCAGCAGACGCTTATCCGTAAAACATCAAAGAATCCCCCCACCCCTCCTTTGTTTAAACTCCCGGCTGATGACCTCGAGAGACCATTCTCCCTTTTTATGGGAAGAGGTGATTCCCAGGAGATGCTGACTGGGCAGGGAAGAAACTCGAGGAAAAAGCTCTACACACTAACACACCTTTTCAAAAGTGTTTCAAACTACTTTAAGAAAGCACCCACCTGCAACCCAGCTTCATTCCTGGTAAGATGTGGAATCCTTCTCCAAAGAAAACCCATGAGGTGTCCTGTCCCCCAGGACGCTCAAGTTCCCTGCCTGCCTGAAGCTATCTGCTTAGAAGGCTGTCAGGAGAACAGGGTGTCAGGGCTGGTGGATGAGGGCTAGTTCAGGAGAGGCTCCAGCTGCCTCTTCTGCCTCCAGCCTCACTCAGGAGATTGGGACACAGACCTCTGCAGGCCTATCCTGACCTAAGGGCACTAACCGGGGCTTAGTTAGAAGACACCTGGGGGTAAAGAGAGAAAGATTACTCAACAAAGTGCTGCATGTGATAAAGCCGTGCATGCTGTTGTCTGGAAAAGTACATTTCTTCACCAACTCTTTCAGACTGAGAACTCCCCAAGGCTTTTCAGGAAGCCACTCACTCCGGCTTAGCCCCTGAGCCACCGCCTCACTCTATCTCACTGTCCCTCTGGCAGGCTGCCCTGCAAGGCAGCGGAGACTATAGCTTGTCTTCGTATCCCGAGTGCTAAGAGTTCAGCATTCGGGAATATTTGTTACTTTTATTTAAGTAAACCAAGCAGCTTTGTCCTACTGTGACACAATGGTGACACGCAGCACTTGTGACTGAAGAGGTTGAACTTGAATGTAATCAGGCTTCCAGAGTTCATTTCCAGTCTCAGGAAATTCAGGTGAGAGAGGAACATGATACCATAAGAAAACAGATACATCCAGAATGCAGGGCATTCTGCAGGACAACTAGTCTGAAACTAGTCAATGATGTGTCAAAGAAGACGGTGGGGAGAGCTGGGGGGGCTGGGAACTACAATATCCCACAACAAAACTAGCTTTCTATTAATCCTTTGTCTTTAAACAGTTATGATTTTAAAAATTTTACAGTTATTTCTTGGCCAGGTACAGTAGTACGGGCCTTTTATTCCAGCACTTGGGAGGCAGAGGGAGGCCAACCTGGTCTAATAACTTCCAGGACAGCCAGAACTACATAGTGAGACTGTCTCAAAAACACAAAACAACAACAAAAAAATTTATTACTTCTTGAGACAGGGTCTTACTATCTAGTCCTGGCTATCCTGGAAGTCACTATGTAGACCACAGACCATGCTGGCCTTGAACTTAGAGATCCACTTGCCTCTGCTTCCTGAGTGCTGGACTAAAGGCATGTGTTACCACACCTAGCCCAAATTTGACATTTTAAAAAAATTATACATTATTAGATTATACCAATAAAAAAAGTAACTATGGCCAGTTATGTAATGGCAAGGTAGCCATAAAAAATACAACCATGTTTTTTCAAGGTATACATATACAGTGGTATGGGACAATTCTGTATTCTGTCAATTATGTTATAAATAAATGCTGATTGGCCAGTAGCTAGGCAGGAAGTATAGGTGAGACAACCAGACAGGAAGCAGAGGTGGGGCAATGAGAATAGGAGAATTCTGGGAAGCAGGAAGCTCCCTCCACAGTCCTGCCCAGACCACCAAAGAAGAAGGATGTGACCTGCCCCGCTGAAAAAGGTACTGAGCCATGTGGCTAACATAGATAAGAATAATGGGTTAATATAAGCTACAAGAGCTAATAAGAAGCCTGAGCTAATGGGACAATCAGTTTATAATCTTCTGGAGATTTCTATGTGATTTTCTTTGGGGCTAAACGGCTGTGGGAACTGGGCAGGACAGAAACCCGGACAAGCAGGCCCTCATGCTACAATAGAGGGTAAAGTAATTAGGCTAATGTTTACTTTAAAATCCCCAATAAAGCTAAAACAACAAGAGGTGGGGGATTAAAGCCCACAGGGCAAAATCTTGACAGCTGTTTGAGTTTGCATTCTGTTTGAATGTTTCAAGGAAGCTTGAGAAATACTTATGCACGAAGTAAGCGCACTCTTTCAAAGCTGACCACACACTCGTTTTTATCAGATCGGCAGAGAGCTCATACCATGACACCTTGCTTCTGAGACCTGGGAAAGGGGAGACTTGGGCAAACCACAGAGCCAGTCAGAGGCCGAGTTAGCACTGGGAGATGGGTGCACTGCTAAAAAGGTCACTATAAAATGGCACAGTGTTTGCTTCAGGGCCAGCTCACTAGACAAACAATAAAAATCAAACTTTCTTTTCTGTCTCTACTATATATTTTTCACAAGGACACGCTATTTTACACAAGGTCAGGTAAACAGTGACTCTGTCAGGCAGTACTCTACTCTTAAAAAGCCCTCTGCTATTTCTTCTGCAGAAGTCTGGCAGGAAAGACAGCAATCAGACCCCAGTCCCTTCAGGGAAGCCTAAAAGAGAAAATGCTATAGCAACAGTGAAGGAGACCCTGCAGGACAAGAGGGTCAGGAAGGTTCTTTACTCTAGACAGATCTCCATGCTTCACAGACTGATTATCTGAATTCCTCTTAAAGACAAGTGCTACTTAATTTTTTTAAAGCCTAAGGAAACCACATAAAAGGGCTGGCTTCTTACATACCTTACGCCTTTTGTCGGGGTGGGGAAAATGCTTCCTTTAAAGAATTATAAAATAAACATTACAAATGTAGAAAAATCCCAGACTAAGGCTATCCCATCTTCCTGTTAATCAGTGTGTGCTCCGTTCCTAAGTCTCTTCCTCCCCTGCAACCCACTGGGGAAACAAAACTCCAAACTGCATATGGTTTGTGGGGCTGGACGTTTGTAGGTCAGAAGTGGAAAGCCCTTTAAGGTCCTAAAGAAAGCAATATTCTACCCTAACCAGCCACAGTCCAAACAGATGGATGTGAGTAACTGTACCTAAGACTTAACCCCAGCCTTCTGGAAAGCAAATGTTTAGAAAATGTTGAAAACTCATGACACTAAACTAGGACCCAGATTTACTTTAAGGAAGTCACAGTATCTGTTATAATTTTAGTAAGAATGCCATTAAAATGTCTAAGTCAGACATGGTGGTGCATACCTGTAATTCTAGCACTCAGGAGATAGAGGCAGAAGGATTGAAAAGTTAAGGATCTACTTGATGAGATCCTGTAATCAAACAAACAAACAGCCAGTGTGTGTGTGTGTGTGTGTGTGTGTGTGTGTGTGTGTGTGTGTGTGTGTGTGTGTGTGTGTGTGTGTGTGTGTAAACATAAAAAGATCACACACAAGTCAAGACTGCTTTCTGCTCTCTAGCCAATGAGCAGGAGTCTTGTGTAATCATTCCTTGAGAAAGAATATAATGATTTTGGTGGCGAGGGGAGGAAAAGGAAGCAATGCATTAGAACAATATTATGTAAAACAATTGATCGTGTTTGTAAAAATTTAAGATTATCAAAGGACTATGGAGTCCTGCCCCCCAGAAATCTCAGAGGGGTCTTTGATATAAATATATCTGAATACAAATTCCCACACAAATGAGAAAGTCTTTTTACTGCTTTATTAACTAAATTCCTATCAGAGGTATTTAAAGACAAGTGCTACTTTAATCATTTAAAAAAAAAAAAAGCTGAGCAAACCACACTCAAAAGCAGATACCCACTTATTTAATGCTGCCTGCAAAGAGAAGGGGCGTTTGAAGATTATGAAACAATAATCCTAAAAGAGAAGTTCTGCTCTGAAAAAGTATTACCTAACTAATGCTTCTGCTTCCTCCTAACCCTTCCAAAGAGACAGAGTATTCACTTCTCTCATCATCTCTGACTTATGAATCCAACAAGTACAACAGGCTACCTGTGACAGCTAAAAAAGAGACAAGAAACCAAGAAATCTCCTCAAAACTGAACCCAACTACCAAACCTCTTCCTGTGGCTTATCTTAAACCCATAGGAAGAAGGTACCAGAAAATAATACGGCCTTTTTTTCTTAACTGTATATGACCTCCACTCAGTCCTTAATACAGATGTTACCAGTGAGAAATGGAGGAGAAAGTAAGTTATAGAACATGTTCGAGGTCCTCCTGAAGGGTACCAAGTTCACACTGCAGTCTAGGTCAACATAGTTATAGAACATGTTATAATAGTTATAGAATATATTATAATAGTTATAGAACATGTTCAAGGTACTCCTGAAGGGTACCAAGTTCACACCGCAGTCTAGGTCAAAATCCAAAGCCCAAACTCCTCACCCTATCTGACCTCAAGCAAAAGGACCTCCCCAGTCCAAAGGCCACCAGACACCAAAGGGGCACTGGAACCCAAGGCTCATTCCACTTCTTATCTCTCACTGTCAATGCTACAGGAGGGAGGAAAGAGGTGTCCTTTCCACCTACCCTGGGTGGGTGCTGGCCCTCCCTCCTTGGCTGTAGTGTGAGCTCACTCAACTTCACTGGTCTGCTTAGCATTGTGATGTCCTCCTCCTTCATATCCTAAATGCAGCAAAAGGACTTGAAGGAGGTGTGACTGAACAAAGACCGAACTCAATAGCAAGACACCATCTATCTGTTCCTGGTCCCTTTCCCCCAAACCTCTAGTGACCCAATTTCCATGAACTACCTAGTGTTTACCCTTGCTTCTTCTGCCCAGGCCACCAGCCAAAACCACAGCAGAGCCATACGAGAACATGGATCACTGTGGGCATGCCTGTGTTGGAGTGTGTGAAGACAGACTGTTAGACTGAAAACTGTCTTCCCGGAAGCTCAGATTCCTTTGCTCTTCACTTCCAAAACACCAGACAGCACTCACAGCAACGAGACTAAGACACACCTTGCTCCATCCCCTGCCCAGCCTCCACAGGCTAGAAGGCCTCCCTGCTCAGGAAGCAACTGAGAAGCCCTCAGCAGGCAGCATACCAGAAAGACTGACCATCTGCATTCATCCCTGTTCTGCAAAATACGGAACAAAGTCTTGGTAACCTCTCCTGGACTGTCTACCTTCGCAGAGACAGGTTCTTCCTCCACTCTTCACTCTCACCTAGAGCTCCCTCTCCTGTCACTTATCTAACAAATATCGGAATATCATCCAAATCCCGGGCTCTTTTTTAGGGACTAGAAATACAGGGCAAAATAAAGATAAAATCTCTTACCTCATGAAGTTCATCCACCTTCTTCACCTAAAGGTCCTGCAGTTAGGGTTACTATTGCTGCAATGAAGCATCAAGACTAAAAGCAACTTGGGGAGGAAAGGGTTTATTTGGCTTATATTTCCACATCACTGTTCACCACAGGAGGAAGTCAGGACAGTAACTCAGACAGGGTAAGAACCTGGAAGCAAGAGCTGATATAGCGGCCATGAAGGGGTGCTGTTTTCTAGTTCACTTCTCATGGCTTGGGTATACAAATTTGGCCTTTGCTCCCCAAGTCAGTGAAATAATTTTTCTCCTAGAACATTCTCAAAATATCAGTTGGGTTCATGAAGAACATGGGTCTCCATCACTGGGGTCTTGGAGAACATGGAACCCCACTGTTGGGTTCATGGAGGAGAACATGGATGTCCACTGCTCACACTATTTTATGACCTTCTCCTAAGTCTGTATATAATCCAGATGCCCTAATCTTGGCACCAGCAATTGCTGCAACCTATCCAAGGATATTATTTTTCTCTATCACTTCTAAATCTAGCTAACAGAGAACAAAACCTTCCAGGTTCTTTTTATTTTTTAGACTAGGGAAAGAAGCTCTTATGTCAACTGATGACGGAAACAACTGAAAATACCTGGCATCAAGCGAAAGAGGAAGATACTTGCTGTAAAGCCCCGCTGTAACCAACGCGTGACTCAATCCCTTTCCTCCCCCTCCACTCTGATAGCTGAGATGATTTGCTTCTTAGGGAAACAGACATAATGAATGACAGTTACTTTGAGACAACTTCACATTTCCCACTAAGATCACAGGCCATGTATTTTTTGTCTTTCTGAAAGGAAGAGTTTGATTTCAGGACAGTAGAAGAACCCCATAAGCAAATGCCCAAGGACAGAAATGTGATAAAGCTCACTGCAGGGAAAAGGTAAGCTTTTCCAATGCTGGAGGAGCCACGTCAGTGATCCCAGGAGTCACACCGGGGTTGGTCAGTCTTGAGCCTGGGACAATGTGGGACAGATGGAGAAGGTCAGCAAACCAAGAAGGGGAACTTGCTCGTGTAGATGGGCACCCCTAAAAATCAATCTGCCAAAGTATTTTTTCTTTTTACTCACAAAATACCCTGTAACTCCAACCCAGTCACCAGTGACCCAGAAATCAAGAAGGAGGCCAGCTCACAAGTTCATCAGAGAAGGCTCCAAAGGCATGCAGGGCTCTTCCATGTCTGCAATGCCCCTTCCCAAGGGCTAGCCTAGAGTTCCATCAGAGCCCTCCCAACATCAGATGCTAAAAAGAGATCCTGGTGCTGGCAAGATGGCTCAGTGGGTACAGGCACTGGCTGCCAAGCCCGACAAACTCAGATCCCTGGGACCCAGAGGGACCCACAGGGGAGGAAAAGAGGCAACTGCCCAACTGTCCTCTGACCTGTCAGCATGCACACACATGTTCATGCACACACGAACACAAAGTAGTGAGGCATATTCTGGTAGGTTTCCGAGCATGCTCCAGTCCTTGGAGACATCCAAGACAGCCAGAGAACTGGGGTAGACAAACCACACCCACCTCAACGTAGACTGCCTCCTTCCTCCTGTTGATTCCACTGCCACTCAAGGGGGGGTGGGGAGGAACACTTCCAATCTTGTTAAAGGGATCTTATGTCCAAGCGTTTAAAGAATGCCCAAGTGAGAGCTACAGCTCACAGGTGTCCCTGCTCTCCCAGATATCAGGCAATGTGAGACACTGAATCTGTGCCGCCTGCTGCTGCTGCTGCTGCTGCTGCTGCTGCTGCTGCTGCGACCGCCACTCTTGTTCAGAGAAAGCAAGTAAGACACACAGATCCACATGAGATCTGAGGTAACTGGGAGTATAAGATTCTCTCAGCAACAGGAGGGGAGACAAGGAGCCTCTTAAGCTCCCCCTTAGTGTGTGGGAGCAGGTGGGGAGTGAGAGAGGCAAGGGGGAACAACGGAGTAATATAAAATCAAAAGACGCGGAGATGTTAAAAGGAAAAAACTGTTGGGGTTAAAGCTCAGCTCAATCAAACCCACATAATGGTTCTCTAGGGACAGGCTCCTTCCTCTGCTGTGATCCCTGGGGACACTGCTGTGGAGGAGCATCTTCTCCCTTCCCCATCCACTCAGGCACACAGCAGCCTTCACAGGACAGCCTCCTCTCGGACAGAAGACTAGGGGGCACCTGCTGATCTCCCAGCATCTATCTGCAAGGCCAACGCAGAGCAGGTGATTTACTCCTAAACTGCATCTTCCCCCCAGCAAAGACAGGCCTGTATGAAGCCTGCGGTGAGATTCTGGGGATCTCTTCCCATTGTACCCTGGGCACTGCCTGCCTGAAAGCACTGAGATACGGTAAGTCAGGAGTCACAAACCTCCACCTCCATCTTTCTCCCCCACATACTGTGAAACTGGCCATAAGGTTGCTGGCATTTGTCTATTTATTTTTGAGACAGTCTTGTTAGGTAGCCTTGGCTGGTCTGGAACCTGATGTGCAGACCGCTGAGTCCGGTAACTCTGCTGTTAGACTATCGGAATTAGCAGAACCTCAGCCTCTCCACACTGCGCTTTACTGACATCACCTCTTCTCATTTGTTTCTTTGGCCAACAAAATGTCCAATGTCCCCTGGGGGCAAAGCTGCAGCCCGGGAGTCAATGGCTTATGACTCCAAATAGCCTCTGTTAAGATTCCAACAGAAGGAAGAAGACCTGTACCTCTAACTAGTCAGACTTTGTGAATAAACGACCTTCAAGAATATGAGTAAACTGAGGCTGCTGTCTGGGCAGGGCTGTGGTGGGAGAGGAGAATGGAGAGCCGAGACAGGAGCAAACTCAGCAGAGTCCATTCAGATCTGATGATGCCTCTGACCCTAGTTATGGGGAAGACTGAACTTCAAGACTGTCTGAATCAGACTAGAAACTCGACACTCAGAGCTAACAGAGCCTCCAAATGCCATACCAACTAACACCTGAAGCCAGAAGGTCAAACTGCACCCCAGAAATGAGACAAAGCTGTGAACCCCAGCATTCCTGCTGAGGCAGGTCCTTAGGGCACGCAGGCAAGCAGCTGGGTGCCTGACACAGAGAGACCAAGCTTGCAGTACCCCCCGAGGTGAAGAGACTCTGCTGGCTGCCTTGTAAGGACTCTGCATCACATCTACAAAGCACCCATCAATTATTAGTCGAGATCTGACTGATACACAAAAGGTTAAGACATTCCTGCCCTCGGCTGCTGCCCATCAAGCTGGAGGAGAAAAGGTTAATGACATACTCATCACCTAATAGTAGCAGCTGAAGTTTATGAGAAGGTTATAATTTGCCAGGCTTTATGTCACGCACTTTATAACCATGATCTTCTTTTAATCCTCCCATCAACCTTCTAATATAGGAGTTAGCCTTATCCCTGTGCTATTTAAAGGAGGGAGGGTGTCAAAGAGACTGACTTGTCCAAGGTCACAGCTGATAAGCGACACTTTAATTCCAAGCCAGTGGCCACTGTGCAGCATTACATAAGAGATATCAAAGCTGACACAGTGCAACTGATTGAGAGCTGAGGCTGGACCTCAAAGCAAAACTAAAGATTAGGATTGGCAGAGAAGTAAATGTGTTTCTATGAAGCCAGGTATAGTGGATCACGCCTTTAGTCTCCACTCCTGAGAGGCAGAGGCAGGTGGGCCTCTGAAGTTTGAGGCCAACCTGGTCCACACCTCCTTGGGACTTCCACATTTTATGAGGTCAGGCCCATGTGAATCCCAACTTTGGCCCTAGGTTTGGGTTTTACTTTGCCCAGCATTTTGATTCTACCATTTACTTCTAAGAGGTCTGTACTGGGCTGAAAAAAACTCATCAATGGGATCAAAGATTCATCCCAAGAATTTTTTTCAGTGCAGGAGCTGATGTACACCCTGTACTGTATGTATAATGAATCTATTCTGGATGTTGCCTTGTGAATTATATTTTGAACTATGCTTCTGTCATGGCCTTAAGAATGACCAAAGAAGTCCTCAGTTTGACCTGATGACATCTGATGCTTCTGTGACACAAAACAGCAAGCAGCCAGCAAGGCAACCCATGAGCAAGGGGCTCCACAGTCAAAGAATGACGAGCATCCAGATGAACTGCTGTTTCTCACAGGCAACTCCTAGTTTTTCAGGCAGAGCAAGGGCACACAGCCTCGCTTCCAAAGTACTAATGGCCATTACACCAGTTTGGTGATTCATTAAGCAGTACAGGATGTGCCCAATTATATACTCTATTTTTTTCCAATCCAATTTCATAAACCCAATTTCACAAGAACATAGATTCTCTATCCAAACAAAACAATCCAACTTTAACAATTAAAACACTGGTTATCCTCAAAACTTCTTTTGGAAGTGAAAATAAGAATAAAACACTTCAAGAGGCATTTTAATCTTTTTGGTTGTCATTCATTTGAACATCCAAGAAGTGCCTACATTTTAGACACTGGGGAAGACTGTAGGCACAGAGTACTGAGGGTCACCACATGATAAGGGTATCCAAGTAGGCTAGAATCAAATAAAACTACTATGTCAACTAAAAACATTTACAACATTGACTTGGCTCTCCTTTACTCCCGCTCAGATTAAAAACTACAACTTGAAGTCTTTTAGCAGTAAGCTGCCTGTAGCAGCTGCTATTGACTAAGAAGAAAAATGTTATTACTAGAAACCAATTATGCGTTCTTTCCACAATAAATAACGCCTTGATGTTCTCATCCTCAGATGCAGAAAGAAATGTGGCTTCCTACCATAAATGACCCCAGTTCACCAAAAAACACCACACTTTGATGTGACTCCTCACGTCCAGGCCCTGCCCATGGCAGGAGAGGCACACAAGAGAAATGTCTTGCACAAAGCGGGTAACTTTAGTTTTGGGTTTTTTTGTTTTTTTCCTTTGGGAAAATCTCTGTATCCTGAACAGAGTAAAATGATGTCATTACCAACATATTTTCCTTCTGAAGAAATTCTCCTTTTTAAGGAAAAGGGTAAAAAAAACCCCAACTACTACCACCTACTATTAAGATGTTAAGGACAAATACTCCATATATAAAAATAAATAAATAAATACACCATGAAACCCAGGCCTTTAAGGCAGGCATACATAGTGGCCAGCATATTTCTGAGTTTCCAAATTCAAGAATGGCCTGTTTTTCTGACCCAAAAATTATAATCAAAGGCTTTATTAACTTAAAGGTCTAACAGAGTTCCCTGTTTAAAATGATTCCAGTCAGCATGCATTATTTAACTAGACACGAAGAAAGACCTGTGGAGGCTCCCCTTTGACTCGAGGCAAGCTAGCCCTTTCCTGTAAATCTCGTCTGTAAGATCCTGGGCAAGCTTAGAAAACGAAGCCTGGAGAAGGCAGTCTGAGCTTGGTATCCACAGAAGACTCATTGTTACGCTTTGAAACCAAGCTTAGAGGAAACCTAAGAGTAAGACACGCCAAATCAAAACTCCTAGGGACTATTAATCACACCCTCATGACTTCAGACATGGCAATACAGCATCGTTCTTCATTCTTAATCAGGGGTATTAGCTTCCTACTGTAACAGACTACAGGAAGATTTGTCTCAAAAATGGGGCAAGTATGTTTCTGCCCATTAATTATTTTTTAGTAATTAGAAGAAAAAAAAACTGGTCTGGCAAGATGGGATGGCTCAGCAGATACAGGCAGTTGTTGTCAAAAGTGCTGACCTGAACTCCGTCTCTAGGAGTCTCTAGTAGAAGAAGCAACTCGTGCAGGCTGTCTTCAGAAGTTACATGCACACCATGGCATAGCACCCACACACATACACACAAAAATTCATCTTAAATTTTAACTTTTAAACAAGCTGGGTGGTGGTGACGCACGCCTTTAATCCCAGCACTAGGGAGGCAGAGGCAGGTGGATCTTTGTTAGTTCGAGACCAGCCTGGTCTACAAGAGCTAATTCCAGGGCAGGCTCCAAAGCTACAGAGAAACCCTGTCTCAAAACACCAAAAAAAAAAAAAAATAAAAATAAAAAAATAACCCCCCCCCCAAAAAATCTTTTCAATACAAAAAACTGAAAGTTTTGTTATTCTTGAACACAAATAAACAGATGGCCAGTGACAGAAATGAGATCAACTTATATTCTGTCATTTCTGAATGTTGCACAATCTAAGAATCCAACCTTGTAACCAGAAAAGCAAAACTATTTTTATTGTATTTGTTTAGCATATTCCAATTGCTAAAAAAAATAGTAATAAAGAGAAGTGTTGTCTGCTCGGACATGAAGCACTCAAGAAACATTTCTTGGATGACTAAACACATGGGATGGAGCAATTAATCAATACTGAAAACTCAGGTGTTGCTTCTTCAGATCACAAACACCCTCAGTCAGAAAGCAAACAGACCATGATGCTACGCAGGCAGGACTTTCCTGCTGTGAAAAATTAGTATAGTCGCAGGATTTAATACCAACCTCACACTTAGGACAGGCTCTACCTATCATGGACTAAGAATAGAAAAATGAGACAAAAACACATAAAACAACTGTTTTCACATTGTACATCAATCGGGCAACGCAGAACCTGATTCCTAGAAGACAGGTGACAAATGAAGCAAGTCTTCTGTTGGCCAGAACTTACTGCAAGAAGAGGGACACCGAGTGTTCTCATATCAACCAGCAATTCCGCGTACAGCCTCACAACCTCAGCCATGTACACAAAGTTGTAGCCAGTGTTGACAGCAGCAGTGTTCACAACAATATTCATTCACAGTCAAAAACCGTGGAAACAGTGCAAATATCCACCAACTATAAAATGGATTTTTAAGAAAATGTGTATGAGCATCTTGCCTGTTTGTATGCCTGTGCACTCACTGAGGACAGGCCTGGTACTGGAAGAGGGCAGAAGAGGGCATCAGATCCCCCTGGAACTGGAGTCATAGGTGGTTGTGAGCCATCACAAGGGTGCTGGGAACTGGACCCAGGTCTCTGCAAGAGCTACATGGACTCTTAACTGCTGAGCCATTGATCCAGTCCCCAAATGGATTTTAAAATATGCCTACATTTTAAAATTTTGCAAAAAGATACATATTCAGATCCAGGAAAAGTCAGTAACTCCCAGATAAAACAAATAAGGAAAATTATAGATACCTATCACAGAAGCATCAGAAAACAAATGAACTAGTGGAGTGTGTAAGCTGAAAGAACAACAGAAGCGCATCCCTAAAGCTATCAAATTAGATATGTATATGAAGCAAAATGAAGATAACTGGGCATGTAATCCCCGTGCTCAGGGGCACAGGGAGGAGGACCAGAGTGGGCCTGAGGCCAGCCTGTTCTGTAAAGCAGGAAACTGATAACTCAGTGCCAGGGGTGGCAACCCATGGCTATAATCCTAACACTCTGCAAGTAGAGGCACAAGAAGCAGTAGGATGCATGCCAGACTTAGCCACGTGGCACATTTAAGGCCAGCACGGGCTATAGGAGACCAAAAGAAAAAATGCTTATCAAGTAGACAGAAAATATTACAATGCAAAATTTAAACAAAGGAATGAAGAACTAGAAACATTCAATATAAGGGTAGTGAAACCTTTCCTCATTTTTAATCTTTTGAAGATATAATGACTATTTAAAATAAAAATAATACAGTGACATAAGCTATAAAGCCACAGTAAAAAAAAAAAAAGGAGAGAGCCATAGATATGGTCTCAGGGATCTCACACTCAGTCATCTGAAGCTTATAAACCTTGGAATAACCATTAAAAAAATAGCAGAAATGTATCAAAAGCTGGGGCTCAGGGGCGGACAGCATGAACTCACTAAAATTAAGTAAAACAAAAATAATTCAAAAGAAAGCAGGAAAGGGGGAAGAGCACAAGGAACAGACAGGAAGAGCAGCAAACTAGTAGAGAGATGAAGGGGCCCAGACAAACTCCAACTACAGGTTATGAAGTATTGAACATGCAGTACCTCCAAGGAAGGCAGAGATTGTCAATTGCATAAATGGCAACAATAAAAACAAGTGGACTAAGTCATCACCCACTTTGAACACAGAGACACAAACAGATAAAGTCTAAGAGATAAAATAGCAGTATCTGCAGTTAATGATAAATGTACTCAGCAATGAACCTGGATATCCCAACACACAAAACATTCAACATGACAGACCACATCCTAACCCACCCAACAAATCTCCATAAATTTAAAAACACTGAAATAGCACATAAATAGGCTCTTTAACCACAGAAGAATTAACCTAGAAAACATAAACAAAAGGTATTAGAAAAATCTTCCAAATAGAAATTTAATAATTCACTTCTGAGAAAAATTCATGAATTAAAGAAACAAAATCACAGTAAGTTAGAAGTTGTTTTGAACTGATGCAAAAAATTGCTGAAGGTGTGGCTTGGTGACAAAGGAGCTGGCTCAGCATTTACAAGGGCTGAGTTGGATCCGCTGGCATTTCAAGCCTAGGACAGAGAGCAGGTGTGGTACAAACCTGTAATACTAGCACCTAGGAAGCTGAGGCAGGAGAGTGAGAGTTTGAGGCCAGCCTGAACTACAAAGTAAGGTCCAGTCTGATAATAGTGGTATTAAGGATGATGGTTGTAGTAGTTGGAATAAGAATGCCCCACAGACTCATATATTTGAATGCTTGAGAAGTATGGCACTAGGAAGTATGGGCCTTATTGGGGTAGGGTGGGTCTTTTGAAGGAAGTGAGTCACTGGGGGTGGGCTTTGGGGTTTCTAATGCTCAAGCCAAGCCCAGTGTCTCTTCCTGCTGCCTTGGATTCTGATGTAGAGGTCTCAGCTGCTTCTCCAGCACCATATCTGCCTGGGTGCCCCCATGTTTCCTGCCACCATGACAATGGATTAAACCTCTGACCTGTAAGCAAGCCCCCAATTAAATGTTTCCTTTGTAAGAGCTGCTATGGCTATGGTGACTCTTCAAAGACATAGGACAGTGACTAGGACAATGATGCACAAAACACAGAAGCAACAGAGGAAAACAATCAGTGAAAATCAAATGCTTATTCTTTAGGAAGATATGGAAAATTATAAGTAACCAGCCAGACTAAAAGGTGTGTGTATGAGGGGGGTATAAAAATGAAATCAAATTATCAACAAATGGAAGTAAAACCATTACAGATGAGAAATGCAAAAAAGAAAAAAGGTAATTTGATAATCTGGGACCATTAAAAATAACTTTGTGCATATCCATCCATCCATCCATCCATCCAGGCAGGGTCTCTACATAGATAGCCCTGAATGTCCTGGAATTTACTATATAGACCAGGCTACCCCAGAACTCAGAGATCCACCTGCCTCTGCCTCCCTAAGTGCTGGGATTAAAGGCATGCACCACCATGCCAGGCTCTATATGCCTATAAATTTGATAACAGATTGATATGGAGTAATCCCTTTAAAAATGAGAACTATCAAAATTCACTGCAAAAGAAACTAAGTAAACAGCACTACTATGTCTATTAAATACATTGCAGGAGCGGTTAAATGACTGGAAACTATAATTTTCAAATAACATGTACAACAGCCTGAAAATGTAAACGAAGTTCTGGGCCAGTGAGATGGTTCTACTCCCCAGACCTGCATGGTGGAATGCTGTGGGATAATGTTCTTGTACACTGTGAAGATTTGTCACTCGTATTGGTTTAATAAAACACCAACTGGTCAATAGCCAGGCAGGAAGTATTGGCAGGGCAAGCAAACTAAGAAAACTCTAGAAAGAGAAAAGGCAGAGAGTCAGTCACCAGTCAGATGTATAGGAAACAAGATGAGAATGCCTTACTGAGAAAAGTTACCAAGCCCTGTGGCTAAGCATAGACAAGAATTGTGCTTAATTTAAGTTGTAAGAGCTAGTTAGTAATAAGCCTGAGCTAATAGGGCAAAGAGTTTATAATTAATATAAGCCTCTGTGTGTTTCTTTGAAACTGAACGGCTGCATGAGCAGGCAGGACAGAAACTTTCATCTATGGTGAAAAGAGAGAACCCAAAAGTTACTCTAACCTTCACATGTGTGCTGTAGAGCACAATCATCCACAGACCTACATACACACAAACAATAACCAATACAACAGTCTTTGGACACATCTTAAATATATAAAAACAAGGTTCACTTGAGAAGTGAATCTATACTCATATTTAATACTAAAATTAGCTCCAAGGGAACAGAAACTTATATTTAAGAGGTGAAAGCAGAGGGAAAAGAAAGTTATGATCAAAGATTAGTCAAAGACTTCTGAAACAGAACAAGAAAGCACAAACTGGACAAAACTTAAAATTTGTTCTTCAAAAAAAGTCCTTGTTAAAATGAACAAGCAGGCCAGGTGTGTAACAAGCCTATAATCCTAGCACTTGGGGAGTAGAAGTTGGAGGCAGAAGGATCAGGAGTTCGGGCTGTTCTCTGGATACCTGGGTGACATGAGACCCTATTTCAAAATCCGTAACAACAAAACAGGCCGACTAGACCAAAGAGGACAAAAACTTACTTTTGACAAAAATAATTTGTGTTCAGAATAAGGAATAAAGAATTCCTAATCACCAAAAATCTGTGAACTAATACCATTTTTTAAAGTCTTTAGATTTATACAATCCAAGCCATGAGGAATCAAGTTCAATAATAGTCTCAGGCACATAGTGAGACCCTTCCTCACAAAAATAACAACAGGGTTTGGACAGATGGCTCAGGGGTTAAGAGCACTGGCTACTCTTCCAGAGGACCTGAGTTCAGTTCCCAGTACCCACACGGCAGCTCACAACTGTCTGACACCCTCACAAAGACATACATGCAGGCAAAAACACTAATGCACATTAAAAAAGAATGAGAAGAAGAAGGAGAGGAGGAGGAGAAGGAGGAGGAGGAGGAAGAGGAGGAAGAGAAAGAAAGATAAAAAATAACAAAAAAAGTAAAAAGCCTCAACAAGCTCTTCACTGTAAGGGAGATCCATAAATTTCAAATAAGGATATAAAAGGTGGGACCATTGAGATGGCTCAGTGGATAAAGGTGCTTGCTGCCAAGGCTGCTCACCGAATTTGACCTCTGGAACCCACATAGGAGGAGAGAACCAATTCCCACAAATTGTCTTCAGAGTTCCATAAATGCACACACAATTAACAAATAAGTAAATTTAAAAGATGCTTAACTTTAATAGACATTAAGTAAATGCAGACTAAAACTACAGCAAGGTATCTACCATTTCAAACACTACATTCAACAAAAAACTGTGCTGGGGATGGCAAATGTGGAAAAGATTGGAGGGCAAACAGAACTCTGCATTGCTGGTGGAAGTGTAAGACAGAAAATACATCCATTCTGCAAACATCTGGGGATAACCTAAGAACACATCCTGTGCCTATGGCTCAGCAAACTTACAGTTATAGAACCTTATCCCCCAAGATTAAGATATATCCTTAAGTACTCATGGCAACTTACTCATAACAATAAAAAAAGCTAGGAACCAGTCCAGTGTTCATCTACAGATGAACAGACACAACACTGTGGTAGGTTATACAATGGAACGGCCATAAGATGGCATACTCCTTAGCCATTAAGAAGAATGATCTACTGATAAAAGGCATGGGTGAGTCTCAAAAGCTCTCTGCTAAGTGAAAGCTGTTACCACAAACAGCTACACAGAGTATGACTCCATTTGTGTGAAATTCTGGAAAGGTGCCACAGCAGCTGGGCAGTTGCCAGGGTCAGGGAGCAGCAGGAGGAGACTGACAGTAAATATCCAGGCAGAGAGAAATGTGTGTACTGTTTTTAACATTATCTGTACCTTAGTTACAACACTGTGTACTTTTAAATACTCAGATTGTAGCTGTGTATGATGGTGCATGCCTTTAATCCCAACACCTGGGAGGCAGAGGCAGGCCCATCTCTCTCTGAGTTCCACCCCTGCCTGGTCTACAGAGTTCCAGGACAGCCAGGGCTACACAGAGAAACTTTGTCTCAAAAAACAAAATCAAAACAAACAAAAGAACTCAAATTGTATCCTTGAATTGGTTTCTTTCAAATTATAACTTAATACATTTGATTAAGTTTTTGCCACAGGTAGACTTCCAAACAGATTCCTATCTTTAAACAAGAAAGGCAATTTTATTTCACTTTAACATTATCCAAATGCCACAAAGACAGCAGGATTGTAGAGGAAAAGTCTTTGACCTTTCTATAAGGTGGGGGAGGAGAAGCACCCAAGCACTAGCCACATGTTGGGACTGCTCTGGCAGTTCTTTAAAGCGCACCTACAGGCTTCAGAAGTCACTCCACTGATACCTCCTTGCAAAAACAGAGCATGTATTCTTTCTTTCAAAACAACCACCACACACAGACCCCATTCTTTGCCCAAGGTGAGGAGGCTCAGCCCATTAAGCTAAGAGGACCAGTCTCATGATCTCCTTTATACTCAAGAACACTTCTGATTCCACTGAGCCTCTTGTATATGGCAGGTTTACTGTAGTTACTCACTGAATTCCTAGACTGGAGCAGTTACAATGAAAGCCACTTAACAGGTTTCTTGGATTCACCCCTTTTATTGTAAATCTGTGCATATCGTATGTATATAGAAACTATGATAGTAAAGATTCTTAAAGAATAATGAGCTCCCAATAGGATAACCAATAAATCACAAATCCATGTAATCCTTGCCTTATTAAAGCAATTAATTAAAAATATCCAGTATTGGCCGGGCAGTGGTGGTACACACCTTTAATCCTAGCACTTGGGAGGCAGAGCCAGGCAGATATCTGTGAGTTCGAGGCCAGCCTGGTCTACAAGAGCTAGTTCCAGGGCAGGCTCCAAAACTACAGAGAAACCCTGTCTCGAAAAGAAAAAAAGTACCAGTATTGTCTTGTAAGGGAAGGACATACACAGCAAAGAGAAGTTAGCAACATCTAGCCTGTGTTAACACCAAAAAGTCCCCTAGGATGATAATGTTAGAAACTTATCCACATGTGGATAAGCCCAAAAGTTAAGAGATGAAGGAGCAGAAACAACATGCCCACAAGAGAAGTGTGATCTGAAGAAGCAAGCAGGTGAGAAGAACAAACTGCACTCAAAGTTCAAGAAAGGCCACTGCTGGCCATGTAGCAGACCCAGAAACACCAATGGCTTTGGGCTGTCGTCCACAGCACTACGGTGATGCAGAAAGATTCGAACTCACTTGCCCATCTGGTAACAGCCAGGCCACC
Organism: Ondatra zibethicus; assembly: GCA_004026605.1. Taxonomy (NCBI): domain Eukaryota; kingdom Metazoa; phylum Chordata; class Mammalia; order Rodentia; family Cricetidae; genus Ondatra; species Ondatra zibethicus. Next base: position 75,005 of record PVIU01003385.1, on the reverse strand, counting down.
TCCCTTCTTTCCACCACCTGCAGTCTCTAGGTTTTTTCACCCACACCTTGAAAAGCAACAGCTAAAGCAATTAGTACTTTGGAACTTGGCCCAAGGACACTACAAAACAGCCAAAACTGGACTAGAACCCATCAGATCCTTGGTGCTTCTCCATCCATAATAGCCAGTACTCCTGTGGCCACCAATACCATCTGTACCCTCTGTCATCTCCTAGGAACAACTCCTGAGAGCTTGTCAGTCTCTAAATTGGCCGGAGGGGGGGGCCGGGGGAGGGACGACAAAGCCTTTTAGAAGTGTTTTGAGGATTCACCATTCACTTTGGGAGGAGTAAAACTAAAAATAGCAAGGCTTAGAGATAATCCATTTACTCTGCTTACCAGTTATCAAGCATAGCTCTATAGAATGTGGATGTCAACCAGCTGATATTAAAGACATTTAAGAATTAATCTCCAGTAACCTCTTCTGCATCACGTAGCTGTCTGTTTGGATTAAGGTGAGACCAACAAAAGAGATTCTCCATAGACCAAAGTCTAGCTCGCAAACCTTGGAAGCTGGCCACAGCCACTGCCTATACCTAGTCTTCTGCTTCTTGGTTTAGGTTTTATTTTACGTGTGTGAGCACTTTGTATGTATGTTCACCATGTGCATCCCTAATGCCCACAAAGGTCACTGGATTACGGCAGGTTGTGGGTCACCATGTGGGTAGGTGCTGGGAACTGAACCTGGGTCCTTTGCAAGAACAATCACTGTCAACTACTGAGCCGTCTCTCCAACCCCTGGCCACCCCAGTTTTAACAAAAAGACATGCTCACTACTGTTGTCCATAAACTACTCCAGCAACAAACGAGAGGGGAGGGATTGATTCTATTTCTTGTCAAAAAGTTTACTATTAGAAATGTTAACCTATCCAAGCACTGAAGCCCAAAAGAGGCTGTAAGTTGTTTCCACTTACAAACACAATGTAGGAAATTAGCTTTCCTCTTCCTTCTTTCCTTCCTTCCTTCTCTCTCTGGTTTGGTTTTTTGCTTGTTTGTTTTGAGACTGGGTTTCTCTGTATGGCCCTGGCTGTCCTAGAACTCACTCTGTAAACCAGGCTGGCCTCGAACTCACAGAGATCTGCCTGCCTCTGCTTCCTGAGTGCTGGGATTAAAGGTGTGCACCACCACTGCCTGGCCTAATAGTAGATATTAAGTAAACAGATTTTTTAATTAGCTCCTAAGGTGAAGCCCCTAAAGAGAGTGTGCATATATATATATATCACTATTGTCAGATAATAGAATAGAGACCACACCCTGCACTTTACAAACTGTGCAGTTTACTCGCAACCACCTAAGCATCCAAATAGAGACCAACTAAGCTAGATGTAGCCTTTCCACTGTCAGAAAACAGTCCCAAAGAGGCAAGCATCTCCAGAAGGGAAGGGAGGCAGACAGCTTAGGAACTCCATAAAAACAGACATTGGGGACAAAAGACAACATGTCCATGAATTCTAAGCTCTGTGACTCCGAGAACCAATGACAATGCCTCCTGGCTTCTGAAAACTCCAATAGCCCCCCAGATTCAACTGGTCTGGTTTTGTTTTTAAGCAGAACAAAACAAATTTTAAAAGTCAACACAGACACTTACTGGTGACACCACCTTTGTCTTCTACAAGGACTTCAACTTCTTTTAACTCCTACAGGTCTCTGGGTCCCCTAAGGTCCTCTAGGTAGCCAAGGATGAACTAGAATTTCTAATCCTTCTGCCTCTACTCCAGTGTGTGACACCATGCCTAAATTAATGTGGCACTGTGGCTCAAACCCAGGGCTTAATGTGTGTTGCTAAGTCCTCTTCTGATGGGCAACATCCTCAGTCCATAACTCTACCCAACCCCAGCATAAATGAAAATTGCATGCAACTGTCAACTAGCCAGTGTAGATGAGGCTTTTAAATTCTCATGTGTTGGAGGTAGTTAAAATACACTTTTCCACAATTTTCAATTTGCAACTGGTCACGAAGTCTTAAAATAGGACAGGCTAGTGAAATTCTAGACGGCTTTCCTCTCCCCAACGCTGCTCTACCAGTGCCAATGCTACTGTGTGTCCAGAATCCAGAGAGTAAGAGGCAGGAATGTCACAACTGCAGGGGTCTAATTACTATGAAGAGAACACTATCCTTCCAGACAGCCTTGCCAACAGACTGCCTTTGCAAAGAGGAGCCAGGGCAGTGTGCAATAGTGAACACAGAGGGGAGGAGGTGTGGAAAGAGGTGTACAACAATGAACACAGATGTGAGGTGGTGTGCAGAGCGTTTCAAAGGCAATTCCTCATCTCCAGTTTCTGGGTTTGTAGACAGAAGCCCCAACTGGTCACCACCAAGAACATGAGTGACAACTGAGAAGTATCTAGCACACAACTCCAGTCTTCAAACTCAGTAACACATTGGTTCTTTACTCATCTGCTCTATCTTTTTAGATGTATAACTGTTGTGTTTCACAAGAATTTCTTTGAGGCCCACTATCTTAATTTTCTTTAATTTCTTCATAAGCTCCCCCTGCCACCCCACAAACCTTTTACAAACAATAACAACTTGCAATGCAGAAATTACCAAGTGTCATGCATTCGCAGTATAACCTGGAACATTTCTTCCTCTGAGAAATGTGCAGCTCTCCAGGTGCAGACTACACAGAGTGTGCGCAAACAACACAGTCGTTCCAAGCCCATTATAAGCATAAACAAAAGGATCCTGTAATAAATTATGACTTCACTGATTTCAACTAAAAAGTTTACTTTGGCCAAAAACAAGCTAAAAATTAAATAATGAGCAAAGTCAGAGGCCATGTCTTATGGTAGTGGAGCAGGGTAAGGAAATCAAACAAAAACAGGAACATCTGACTGGAATGTGTTTGGCTCTCTTCCACTGTGCCATCATAGTCACAGGTAAGCCAGGCATAGAATGGGAAAGGGCCAAAATACACCGCCCACTCCCGGCTTTAAGATCTGGCAAATAAGGGCATCTCCATAAGGATGGAACCAACTCTGGCTCAGATCAAACCAGCAGAAACAAAGGCAACAAGACCAACGTTCAAAACCTGAAGGGCCTAAGGCAGCCAGAGTAGCTATTTCTTTGGCTATATGAACAAAGCTGCTACTCAACTTTTGTTCTAATACAGACTCTAAAACTGTAACATTTAATACAGCCGTCTATCAGTTCTAAAACCCCCCACCCCTAGGCAAATAAAACTGCAGATACTCAAGCCTCTTACATAAAATAACACACTATTTACATGTAATCTTGCATACATCCTCCTGTACACGTTACTCATCTCTAGATTACTTATTATGTCTAATGTACATGCTATGTTAATAGTTTTTATACTGGCATGCTTAGGTAATGACAACAAGAAAAAGAAAGTCTATGCATGTTTAGTGTATGATTGAATAGTAGATTACATACCAAGTCATAGGAAGTTTCTACACTTTAACATACTCAAGTCACCTAAGCAAAAGTATACCCGCTAAATATCACCCAAACTCAAAAAGAACACAAAAGTATATATAGTAATCCATAGATGCTTCATTTACCACCATGCAGAGGGCAAAGTAATCTTCAGTTGTTCACCAAGAAACAGACTTGGTACCACCACACTTGTTTCTTTCTTAAGGCGGTAACCTTAACATCCATCATAATTTTCTATTTTATAGGCAAATCTTTCCTAAATTATGTAATAATTCTTACCTAAAGAAAAAGTACTCTCCCAGCTGTCATCTTTGTCTCAATAAATAATTCTGCAAGACGCTGACCTGACTCCTAGTAACCACACATAAGCAAGTATCATCCAGGTTTTAAGGCTACTGTCACTTGTGTTTGATCATTGTCTTAATCAGGGTTTCTACAGCTGTAACAAAACACCAGGACCAAGAGCAACTTGGAGAGGAAAAGTTTGTTTTGCTTACACTTCCGCATTATAGTCCATCTTAAAAGGAAGCAGGGGCAGGAACTCAAGCAGGGCAGAAATGTGGGGCAGGAGGTGATGCAGAGGCCATGAGTGCAGCTCACTGGCTTGCTCCTCATGGCTTGCTGAGCACCTGCTTTCTTCTGGCATCCAGAACCTGCCCTGGGGCGAACCCACCTACAATAGAATAAGGCCTCCCACATCAATCACTAATTAAGAAAATGTTCCACAGGCCAATCTTACAGATTTTTCTTTCAGTTATGTATAGGTTCCCTGTGTCTAGTAGACAAAACCCAACCACACAACCATCCTCAGTACTACATTCTTCCATAGTAGCTTAAGACCCTAGCCCCTCAAGTTCTTGGACTCAGGCATTTCTAAGATCATTGCAAAAAATACTTCTTTTTAAATACATAAAAAACTATAATGTATAACGTAGATAAATTTTTATTTCAAAATCAAGACTAAATATAAACCTCAAAGTTAATCATGCAAGGCTAATCCACTGTGCTGAAAGAAATGATTGTACACCAGGTCAGAGAGAGACTATGCGGGCCAGGCTCACAGAAAATGCACTATCTTAAACCGCTAAAATGGCATCCCTCGCCCCGTTAGCATCCTCTTTATAGCAAAAGTAACATTTTGGAAATCAGACTCAAGAACGACCATCTTAATATGCAATGCATATTTTCTTTTCTAGGCCAAAACTGTGAGACAATGTTCTAGACACTGGAATGTTCAAATCAACCAGTGCCGTTAAGAGAATCACGAAAAGATTGAAAACGATGTCCCTGAGCAAGCAAACAGTTTTTGTGGATGACATTCACTTCATCTGCCCACGTCACTGCAATCATCAATGGATGTCTGGGTGAACAAAGAGTTTCTGATAAACCTTCAAAGGGAAGCTGGGAATGTAGCTGAGCTGGCCATGTGTGTGCCTGATATGCCTGAAGCTCTTGGGTTGGACCGCTGGCCCTACATAAACTGGGTGTACTGCTGCATGCCTGCAATCCTACCACTTGGAAAGTGAAGGCAGAAGGATGGAGGGCGTTTGTTTGTTTATTTATTTATTTATTTATTTATTTATTTGGCTACGCAGGGAGATTGAGGCCAGACTGGACTATGAGATCCTGTCTCAAAAACAAACTTGGAAGAGGAAATGCCAGATTCTGCCAGTTGCTTTAATTTGGAAGAATGACCTTTCTTTGTTATAGGATAGAATGGGTTTAAGCACACTCTCCCCTAAAGTCTCCCATCTCCTGTTAGAGTGATAACCATTCCCGAAATCAGCTTGATCCCTCTTAATACGGTACCGTAAGCAGAGAAGACGAAAAATAGAAAGAGAAGAAGAGCATGCATGAGTGGGATGCTTGCTGGCCACCATAACAAGCTGAGTAAATAGCTATCAAGTACAGTAGTGGGGAGAGTGCTTGCCATAGGCTGTGTCCTCAAGCACTACACAGACTGAAGCATCGGGATAAGATGGCCAGCCAGACACAGCTCACTATATAAACCTAGCTAGCTGGGCATCCTGGAAGTTATGTGCCTGCTGAACCAATTCCGTAAGTAAACATATGTGGAATCCCTTCCCTAAATCTCTTTCCATAGTGAATTTCCAGTATGTCAATCACCACAGAATATGTAGTGTGCCCTCCCCCCAAATCTGTACGGCCCCAAACATTTTGGAATTATACTTCTAATCCAAACTGTGTTAAACTTTGTTGGGGAGAAAACTCAAGGCTGTTTTTATCCCTACTTTCCAGCAACCCTCAGCACAGACAGCAGGTGCAGAGTAATGCGTCAGTGTGTCCTAGTCATTCTTTTGGGGGGAAGGGGACCTCAGTTGAGTTTATCATTTAGCAAACTGCTTGGTAATCCCCTCTCATCCCCATGCTGCAAATGTCCTATCAGCAGAGCCGGGTAGCAATGGGTAGCAATGCATCGGCAGAATCTGGCCAACCCAGACCTCCTGCTGGGTGACTCACACTTCTGAGGTTGTTCTAATATAGAAAGACAGAGGATTCCTGCCCCACACTGGGGGAGGGGGAACTCCAGAGGGAGTCAGGTGGGGGAAAAGCAGGAGCCAGACAGGACTGACTCCTGTAAGAGGAGCACTGCCCCAAACCACAGCACGGGTTTTATTTTTTAAGTAAATTCGACTTGCTTGTTTTAGGCTAAATACTCATAAATTTGCTCTAGTGATGATGGGTTTAGGAGATGTTATTTAATAAATAACCTCTTATTGTTAGCAAAGGAGAAATAACTATTTTAAAACAACTAAGGTATGGATTCTAATTTGGGTCGCTCCTTAGTGCTCCAGTAGAAGGCATGCGATGGAGTCTGATATACTGAGTCGGGCAGCCCTAAGAGCTTATTAAAAATTAGAGAAACACGAAGTTTGATCCTGAAATAGCTCATTGGCTACCTCACATCACTGCAGCGGGACTCGGCTACACACAGGTCTATAGTGTCAGTCACGAAAGCCTACAGGATATCTGTATTTAAAAAGAAAAAAAAAAACTTCAAATACATGAAAAATTGGGTGCATAATCAAAACACTGCTGGGGCTCAGTAGCCTACTGACACAAGACAAGATGGAACCCAAGCACCCTTCGCCTTGCCTTGCTAGCTTAAGTTTAGCCAGGGAACTCCACAATGGCACACAGCCATCATCAAAAGGGCTATGAGCAACACAAAGCAGCCCCTGGAAACTCACAAACAACAGCGGCACAGCATTTTGTTTAAGGCAACCCCGTCTCTGAAGTAAGCATCCCTGCTGCTGAAAAGTGCGCTCTAAGTTCAGTCTCAGACAGTTGCTTTGAGCCTACGCCTCTGGATTTAATGGGAGGGAGAAACTGACGAGGCTTCTATCTGCTCAACGGAACACACTAAGGTCTGGTTCTCTTTGGTTACCTCTGTGCACAGAAAGAACTCACACCACTCGGATGTGTCACTTACATAACCCATTGGCACCATTCACATCCCTGCAGCCCTGGGGCTTTTTTCTTCTTGTGGTGTCAGGGCATCACTAACACTTCTCTGGAAGGGTCTTCCAGTTGGGAAGGATTCTAGGTTATCTGGGCCGGAATTTCATTTCCCCAAGCGGGTTCTGCTACTTTTCTGCCCTACCCCATCCTCAAATCCCCTGAAGCTGTTTGGAATATGCCATAGTAAATTTTGCAAAACCAGATTTCTTTGCTGCAGGACTTGCCCTGGCACTGGTGTGCTGTCACACATCTCAGCACTCCTACAGCACGGCTTGGCGTTATTTTTCAAACTCATACAAACACAGATCACTTTTTAAATAAAATGTGTAAGTGGGCTAGCATTCTTAGACATTCCCTCTAAATCCCCATTACTGTACCTACAGAGAGAAGCACATTTATCTTCCTCTTTCCTCTGAATGCCCTTCTTAGCACTCCTTAAATGCGCCAATCCTCTTTACGAGTACATTTTTCTTCTCTGCTAACAAAATACACTTGATGGGCTGTTCATTCATCAATTCCTAACTTCCCAAGTCATCTGGACATTGTCTATTATAGCCCAGGAGTCCACAGTCCTGCTTTTGCTTTGAACGTTTTCTTTTAAATTTCGTACTAACCAGGAGTCCTTGGAATCATAGGCAAATCATATACAAAATGGGCTTGTGGTCACATTGTTTTTAAAAACTGTTTTAAGGCATTGCCAGTACAACTTTCTTGAATGGGTCCATCATTCTTCAAAATCATTGGAAAATAATAGCAAAAATAATGTTACAAATACTTGCATGCTGAGGGGTAACAGGACAGAGAGGAGAGATGCAGAGAATAAGGCACTGGCCTTTAGAGCTGAGACAGTACGCACTCAGATTGCAAACTTGGAAGGCATTCTTCAACGCATGAAGGAACATCATAGGACAGACAATGACGAAGTAGGCTTCAACAAAAAGGAGGGAAGCAGCCTGACACACGAAAGGAACCAGGACTGCCACCACAAAGATTCTTACATGAATCTTCAAGTGCTTGCCCCATTAATGCAAAATCAATTTCTAGCAAAATTATGATGCTCATCACTAACAATCTAAAACAGCAGGAGGCAGACACCATCCCTAGCACAGTCAACAAAAGCCAAGCACAGCAAGCTATGGCTATAATCTGGCACTCTGGAGGCAAGAGATCAAGACTCTGAAGTGGGCATGGCCACATAGAAAGATCTGTCTGCAAGGGCTGGGGTGGAGGCAGTGGAGAGGAGGGTAGTCAGGAGGTAGCGTGATGTTTTGCCACTGCTAGAAGACCTCTCACAGCCATGTGCGAAAGGGCCACTGTGGTGCTGGGATGCGGCTCTGACAGAAGGACATGCTTTGTGTGGACTTACAGACAGGAAGGCACAGTTAGTGCTTCTCGCCCAGGGCAAGGTCCCCATCATTAGGAGGATTTGCTAATAAACTGCCTTTCCTCTAGGAAAACAGGCTTCTGTGAGAAAGGGAGGACAGCAAACCAAATGGTGAAAGTCAGGAGAACTACAAAAACCATACTTAAATCACTTCAGTAAAAGGTAAGAGAGTCTTTGGCACCTACTGGTTTTCACTGGGTTCTTAGAAAACAAAACCTTAGGTTGTGTTCATGAGAAACAATGGACGTGCTTGGGGGTGGGGAAACAATGTAATATGATAAGCACCAATTTTTTAAATATGATTATTTAAATTTAGCTCAAGTTCAAGAGTGCAGAGGTGACCGTTAAAATGAAAAGCATTTTTTCACTCTCCCTCCTTTAGAAATACTTCGAGTGTTCCTGAAAACCAACTTGGATTGCACAACGCTACCTAAAACATTACTTTGCTCCTACTTCCCACGAATTGAACAGAAATGGGCTGATAGTTTTGGACTCATCAACTTGTGGTTTGACAAGGATCTGCAAATCCCAGCTGCTTGGGGGAGAGACAGATGTGTGGCCCAGGAAAAAGATGTCTGCCCTTGAGTACAACCTTAAACCATTAAAGGAATAGCACAGCTCTTGCTAGTGCTGTCTGGAGAATCTCCATGAAAACACCTAAGGTTACAAGTGTCTGTAACAAACACACATTCCTGACACAGAGTCAAAAACATGTGCTTTGAAGGTTTTATAAGGACATAAAGAAACAGAATTGTAAAGAACTGGCCCTACAAAACCTGGCTTGAGTATAGCCAATCCTTATCACACAGCATAGGGCTGGCAGCAATCATGTTTGGAAAGAGCTAGCGTCCTGCCAGATTCAACAAAGGCTGACGTGGGACAAACAGGCATGCTAGTGCCTAGCTGTTCTGCCCTAGCCCTTCCCCAATTTAGTCAACTGAGACACGCCAGACCCACAGGCTCATGAGACTCGTGGGCACGGAGGACCAAGGCCACCGCTGCCACAAAGAGTAAGGATCCTCTGTCTATAGCTTTCGAGTTCAGAAAGCAGTAAGACAGAAACAATATAGCCTACACCCAAAGGACTAAAATCAGGCAGAGGCCAAGGCAAGTGCCTGTGGCTGGGGGGCTCCTCCTGAGACCTTCCCTACTGTACCTGGAAAAGGGACCCTAGCAACTTGACAGCTTCTTCCATACTTAGCTTCTAAACCTTGGAAACTCGAGAGGTTTTCCACATTCTACAGCTCTCCTGAGGCTGAGGCAGAGATCTCTCCCTTTTTCTCTCTCTGAAGTCTTTTAAAGCACACCTGTTTTCATCTTTCTGTAAACAAATATTCTACTTAAATTGGAAACCACAAGCTGCTCTCTGGTCGCACTTAGAACCACCTTTTCAACAAGTTTGGGGAAAGGAAGAAACAAGAAAGAGGAGGGCTGCCATCTCTCCTCGGAGCTCTCACAGCATGAAGAAGTCAAAGGCCGGCCAGCTGAAGAAATGTGACTGCAAGGAAAACTGTTTACTTTTCCAACTCATGCCAATGTTTAACTTTCCTTAAGGCCAGTTAACCTTCTAACAAGCTCCTCTCACACTCCTCTATTTAAAAACCAGTAAGATCTAAATTATCCACACACCCGATTTCACAATCAACATCTTTTGATAAACTAGGAAATAAAAGAACATCTTGTGACAGTAATGTATAACCCTCTCTTCTGAGAAAAAGCACTGCTCTGAGCCCAGCTAGCACGTCCCATTAAGAGCAAGCTAGTTCTTTGCTGACTGGACACAGCAGACCCGAACTTTAAATTGAACACTCAGTGGTAATAGTCCCAATACCTAGATGTTCAAAGTGGCCGCTAAATTATACACTCCTAAGCACACATCCATTTCTCTGTGGATGCACTAGAGAAACACTCTTAAATTCTAATGGTATGAAGATGGAGACTAAACACTGGCGAGTCTCTCGTACATGAGCATTCCTCCTCCTCCTGCTCCCTCCATTACTGCCATGCCAGTCCGACTCAACGCCTTTCAACAACTGGCTTCTCAAAGACTGAGCCCCCAGCTGTGGCACACAGGTGCCAGCAGCGAAACTCATGACACTTTCTTTCAATACCCACAGTTGCTTAGACAGGTGTGTGACCACAGCACAGCGATCTGAAGAACACACATTCTCTTTCCACTACTTGTCCCTCCCCAGTATATCCCCAACACTATCAGAACCCCGCCCTTAAAAGGGGGGTGTCAGTTTACAAAAGGCTACATTCTTGCTTATTACTAAGGACTGCAAATGTATGCAGCAATGAGCTTCTACTATTTAAACCATGGAGTGAAGACGAAAGGAGAGCTGGAAAGAGTGTCTCACGACAACAATAAAGAATAACTCTGGGCACGAGCGAGCTGACCCTGTAGGACAGTGCTGAGTGTCTCGCTGCAAAACAGTTCACACGGACTACTTCTGAAGTTACACAAAGAAATTCCAGCCATTTCTAAACTTTTTTTCATTTTAAATAGGCGTTATTAGGTCTAAGTCACAGGAATGGAAAGTGAAGGCACTGTGGACCTGTAGTTAGACCATGGCAGCAAGTGCACACATGACAATAACATTCTCATTTCTCCCCACAAATGCCTTTTCTGCAACCAGCCCCCTCCCACCCCAACCCCTGGCAATCACTGAGATCTGCTCTCACCATAGTTGGTGTTGCCTTTCTAGACTCTCACAGAAAGAGAGCCAGGAGGATGTATTCCACTGTAGCAGGCGTGTCTCTCGGCACGTTTCTGAGATCTGTCCGCGCTCCGCACCAGTGGCTTGTTCCCTTATTACTCTGCTGAGAACTGCTCTCTTTAGCATATCATACCTTTAACATACCATAATTACCCCAAACTGTTTTTTTTTAATAAAATGAAGACAGTGCTTTAGAAGGTGTACATACAAGTTTCTAAGTGTACTATTATGTTTTTCTTTCAAGGTCCCTGAAGCCAACAGGAACTCTGCATAACTGCCAAATCTGACCTGGGCTTCGGAAACAGAGCTTCATTCTGCTTTGCCTCCCTAAAGAATATTCTGCTCAATCATGGGAAAAATCCCGATAACCTGAAAGTTTAGTTTACTGCCAACTCAAGATGCTATTTCAAGCTGCCGAAGAACTAGGAGGAAACTGTAGCCAAGTAATTTTCATGGGCTGCTCCTGAATGCTTGACCGAAAAGTGAACTTGGGGATTTCAGTTTAGTGTGGGTTCTGGTCCCCCCACTCTTTTTGACTCCTCAGGATTTGGATTTCACTGTATTACCAACAGAAGGACGTGATGGATTTTCTTTTGAGTCAGGACTGCCCTGAGAAGTCCTGTTTAATAAGGAAAATAAACAACTATGTAAAGTCTATTTGATCCAGCTGCCATCATGCAGAACCCCTGAGATTTCCAAGGAGACAAGACACTCCACACACCTCACAATACTTAGTGTGAGGATGGCTGCCACACACAGGCACCATGACCCTCGAGGGAGATGGACCACCTTCAACTTAATGTGACACTTCCTTTTTCTCTTCCAAACACTTTTTATAATTTATATTTTATTTGCAGTTATTACAACATCAGTAAGATAATAAATTTATTTGAAAGAGCCCTAATGACTCTAAACATAAGTCCCAACTACACTGAGGTTTTTAAATAGGACAATCTAATACTCCCGGGCTCCAAAGGAAGTCTGCATCCCCTATGCTCATGCCCTAACCTTACCCAAGTAGGCCTTCCTTTCTAACAGTTATGCGGGGGACCAGCCTACCATTCTGAGCCCACCACCAGCTTCTGTCAATGAAAATTGAGTTAGAATGAGTTCCAAGGTTCCCGGCAGGATAACCACTGTAACATGGTAGTCATAAATGAGCCGCAATTCCAATACCAAACTGAGAAAGGCCATAGGGTTTTTAAAGCATGTTTGAATCTGTGAGCAACACATCTAAAATTCTGACAAAATATATCTTGATTCTTCACTCATAACTCTTGGTTGTTGTATTCACTAAATACATTTACTTCTTTTTCCCCCCAAATATAATTACTATTCCTCAAAAAGAAATTAAATCCTGATCACAAATCTCAGCCTTCATAGTAACTTTATGCATCTATGTACTCATTCTATATGAATGCAAATATATGAGGCTTATGACACTGTACAGAACATGATAGCCTTTGATTAAGAATAAAACTCAAAAGGCCAATTAACACAATAGAGAATGAAAGTTTCAAAAACAAACAAAAAACCCTGCTTGCTTTTTCAACAGCATCCTGGCAACAACCACTGCTTTTGTTTAAATTATTATAAAATGGCAAAGAATCACTCTGAAATCCCACCAGCACCAGCCTCTGGGAGAGACTGTGTGGAGCAGGCAGCACTGAACAGTCCGAGGGCCCTTTAAGTTTCTCAGCAGCACGTGAGGAAAGCCGTGCTCTCCAGAAGTGACTCACGGAAGCCCACACTGAGGAGCAGCAGCAGCGAGCCCTGCCTGAATTCTCCCCAGCTCTTAGAGGTTCCAGCCTGGACTGGGGGCGGGGAGAAGCTTGCAAGCCTGCGCTGGACTTCTGGAACAGAGCGCACTGCAGGAGCGGGAGCGAGGCCCGCACTCTAAGAGCAAAGGCCTGCCTAGGGATGTGGCACTTTCCAAGACAGGCAGGAACCAAGGCCTGAGAGGCGCTGGCAGGAGTGCTTGTGCGCGCACATGGTCCTTCTTAGAACTGAATGTCCCCGGCACTCGGAAAGGAAGTAAACAAAGATCCAGGTCATGCCTGTGTCTATGTAGCCCAGGGCAGCCAAGGCCTGGCCTGGACAAGACTTCCAGCACCCAGGCAAAGAAGAGCTTGCTTACATCACTAAGCTCTCAAATGTGGGCTGCCTGTGACCAAGAAAAATTACAAAAAGTATAGCCTATATTTCTCTCTGCCATTTAGTTGGCTTTTAAAAAAATAAAAAATTCTGAAACAAAGCTGTATCAGAGAAGAGCTTCATGTGGAATGGGGCCACAGCGGACTCAAGCCATCTACTTCTCCTTAGATCAGAGCTGTGGTGAACCCTCCAGTCTCCCCAAACTCAAAGCAGGCACAGGAAAGGCCCTGGGGAACACGCACTGCACGTGCCAAAGCCCACAGTGATCTGTTTACCTAATAAACCTTAAAGGACTGAGGTACCTTCATCACGGTCCTCCCAGACTGCTAAGTACCCTACACTCTCTCCTACACCCACACCAGAACAAACTATAGCAAGCAGTGGAGCAGCCTCCCTCCCCCGGCCCCCGAGTTTGGGGGGGGGGAACAATCCCAGAACAGCAGAAGCCCCTAAAGCCCTGCCATCCCGCTGAGGCTCTGGGGTGCGGGCGAGGCCCAGAGGAGCTGCCCTGTCTCTCCACCCTACTGTTCCCAGCCAGCAGGGTGCTGCAGCACAGTGCCACAGAGGCAGTTTGTCCTGATAGTCAAAGCTTCCCCTTAGCCCCCTGGCTTTTTGTTTTGTTTTGTTTTTAAAAGGGGGCAAAGCAAAGGGAATCTAAAACAGAAGCAGAACTGATCAGAAGAAAGGAGAAGACAAGGTCTGTGTCTAGGCACACACTTCATTACGTGTGTGTGTGTGTGTGTGTGTGTGTGTGTAACAAATTCATGCTTATAATGATATCTATAATTGAATTTCTGAAATAGTAAGATAAACCATTCATTAAAAGTTATAAAATGTAACAGCTCATTAAAGACAGCTAATTGTTCAACAACCTCAACTATCATTTTGTAGGTCTTAATTTTTCATATAGTTTAATGAAGAAAAAACACCACCTACATCCAGTCAATGCAAATGAATAAATAAACTAGCAAAAGGGACAAACCCAGGCAGTTTACAAAATGAATTTTTTTTCCCTTTGAGACAAAATCTCACACTGTAGCCCAGACTGACTGGACACTGACTTATGTAGCTTAGGCTGGCCTTGAACTCACAGACCTTCTGCCTCAGCCTCCTGAGTGCTGGGGTAGAGATACTGGCCACCAGATAGAACATATAATGAATATTAATAGTTTAAAATAATTTGTTTGAATTTATCCATTTGAAAATAACAGAACATATTCTTAAATGGGGTCACAGCAATGCAATGGGTGAGCAGACTGTGGTGGAATTTAGAGCCTTTCTCTCTGTTAAAGTAGCTTTAAAATCTTAAATTATGAGACACATCCTTTGCCTCACTGTAAACATCGGCCCTTAGCAAGGACAGCGACACTGAGAAAAGGCTGGAGGGGGAGAAAAGGAGAGTAGGAGCCTTCTGCGAATTAGGAGTTTGGAAACACTGGTCTGAGTCAGAGTTCAGGAATCCATAAAAATGTCACGAGTGCCCCACGGACAACACAACCAGGTGGGCAAAGGAAGCTCCAGGACTCAGAGCCAGATGTACTATCTGCACGTCACCTAGGCACAGACAGCCTCAAAGAGAAATGAAACATTTCACCAAGGCTTTCTGATGACCAGGCAAAAGCTGGCGAGCATACGACTTTAAACAATGCCCTGTCTGTCTGCAGAAACATTCTGGTCTAAAACAGAGAGCAGAAAAATCACGGCTCAGGCCAAGCATAGCCTTCACTTTAAAAGCAAAAGGACAACTCTGTGTGTGTGTGTGTGTGTGTGTGTGTGTGTGTGTGTGTGTGTGTGTGTGTCTGTTCTCCCAAACTCTTCTAGCTCCTCAGTTTTCCCACCTATTAACAGTCTTCTCCCTGAGCCACTGCTGTTAAGACCCAGGCTCTGCCGTCAGGATCCATACACACCCAATCAAATTCCTGGGATGCCAGGAAAGAAATGACAAGGAAAATATGTAAACCACAGAGGAGAGAATGCTCAAATGAACTGGACCTTAGAAAACCAAATTTTTAAAATGAGAATTATATCTATTACATCTTCCTCATGATGTCTTAAAGGAAACTCTGCAAGAGAAGGCCATGCTGCCTCCGGGAAACTGTCACTCAAAGCAGACACTGCTTTGACACTGACAGACAAACCCGCTAGCCTAAGACTCTATAGTCCTTAATTATCAGATGGCTTTGTCACTTAGCAGCAAATATTTTTCCAAGTTGCCACCACGGCACAAGAAGGAGCACCAGCAAATTAAGAATGAAATCAACACAACCTTGGAAAACTGTCTTTGCTTCTTTCACGGGTTCAGTCCACCCAGGAAGGGCAGATCTCTGCTGGTGTTTGAGGCAAGCGGCTAGGAAAATGGGGCGTGGATGGGATGAAAGCCAGACATCTGTCCCTCTACGCACCCCAGAAGGACACCTGAGGGCAGCAGCTGCACAGAGGGTACTGAAGCCTGGGCTAACACAGCCCTGCTCTGCAGCAGTCTCTGGAGTCCAGACGGTACCAAGCCCAATATGTACTTAGAGTGGTTTGGATTTTCATCTGACCAAAACCAGAGAGGCTGCAGGCTAACAGAATAACAATGATAGCTTTTCTTAATGTGGCCTGAATAGCCACTAAGCACTCTAATAGGAGGTGAAAGACATCTCTGGATGGAGAAATGCATGGGGCACACCTTGTGAGGCTCCCAGCTGTCTCGGGAAAAGCAGTCAGCCTCATTCTGCTCAAGTGCCAAAGGGAAGGCATATCGTCTCTTGCAGAGTAAAGGGGCCATGACCCTACTGCCACCTGGTTCTAAACAGCATTGTGTGTGTGTGTGTCTGTGTATGCGTGCGCACGCGTGTTCATGTGCACAGGTCAAGTGGCCCAAAAACCCCTGCACTGGGTTATTTTGAAACCTTTGAGGTTTGGGTTGTAAGGTTTTCCAGCAGAATGTAAACCCTGAGAGGGAAACTTCTGTTCTTCAAAAGCTGGGACAGTAACCTAGCCAAGATTCTTCAGGGTTTGAACATTCTGGCAAAGACAACTGCTAAACAAGAACCACAACACAGATCAGGGACCCAACTTCTCATTTCAAAAGGCCCTGGCTTAGGGACTCTGTCAGAGAATATGCTTCAACTTCACCCCTGTGAACCAGAGCAAGATCTGTGCCCTCTGCCTCCCATTTGAGGGCTTCTACAGTCATCCAGGGTTCCTTGGAAAAGTTACCATTATTCTTCTACTAGTCTACAACCTCTTAGGTTTAGCAGATAAAAATCTAAACCATTGTACATATATACTGGACTTGGGATCATCCGAAACTGGCTCGGTATCCTGATAAATGTGAGTTTATCAGATAGCAAGACTACAGGCGAACTTCCCAAAATACTACAATGTCTGGTGTTGTGATATGCCTTCCACTCCTTGATTCACCTAATAAACTGTTAGGGATGAGCCAGGTTCTCTCTGTTTAAGGAAGCACACCTGGTATTCTTTCCCTGTTACACAATTTAATAGTAGAGCCAAAGTGAACGGAGGGCAACAGCCAGTCCCAGCGCCCCAGTCACCACGCAGGTCTGCGCTCTAGCGCCATTTCCCTGGGAGCTGTGGAGGTTCTGTGGGAACTTTCCGATTACTGTAATGCTTTCACCAACAAAAGAAAACACTACATTATGTTGTCAAGAATCGTATTTCCAGAGGGGAAAATAATGAATGAAGGCAGTGAAACATGTCACAATGGAAAATTCAACACGACTGCCCTTTCTAGTTAAGGTGAGAGCAATCTCCCAAGAAACGCTGTGGAAACCTGCCATTCACAAGACTGCACCAGTCAGGACACATAGATGCACCTTTAATTTTAGCATTCAAGAAGTAGAGGCAGGAGAAGAGCTCTGTGAGTATGAGGTTAGCCTGGTCTACATTAGTTTGTTCTGAGCCAGCCAGGGCTACATGGTGAGAGTCTGGATTTTAAAAAGTGGCAAAGCTGAACAAGGTGGCTCCAGCTACTCAGGAGGCTGAGGTGGGAGCACCACTTGAGTGCAGGGGGTTACGGGCAGCCTGGAACAGTGAGGCCCATTCCCTAGAATGGAAAAACAAGCAGACAAAAAAGAAGCAATGCCTATTTCTGAGTCTGTACCCATTCCATACCTTACTGCACGTTAGGTAAATGGAGTGAATAGGTGAATGCTCATAGCTGTGGTCCAGGCACCAAATCCTGTCCCCAGTGACCAACTCATGAGAGCCCGGCCAGGCTGCAGAAATCAATACCAATGCTGCCGGCTACTACTGAGGAACCAGAGCATTCAGCCATCTGTGGGTCTAACAAACTACTCACAGGAGTTAAGTCTGATAATCTGAGATATTGTCATCGCATCTTCAAGCATGCATAAACTTAATTCACTGCAGCATCAGCCATCTTGTTTGCCACAAGCCTCTTAATAGTCAGTGTTAAGACTGAAGTTCCCTCCTGTGACGAGAAGTGGCAATGTTGCTCTCAGGCAAAAAGCAAAAGAAGTCCCTCGGCTCAAAACACCAAACTTCCCCAGTGTCTAAGAAGAGCTTAGCATTAGCAATCAGACTTAAGTTGTTCCTGGGGGTCAAATTCAAGATACCTAAGCCTCCCCCAAATATTCACTATACTGGCTATCCAGGACTAAGACCAGAGGAACTGTAAATTTCCTCTGTAGCAAAGCGCTACCAGTAAAGGCTATCAATCCAAGTCATTGTGCCCACACCTCAGGTACTCTTGCAAACATGACACTCAGCAATTCTTTCAGTCATAATCCTTAAGATTCAGCCATTTAGAAATTCAGGCCCCATCATCCTGGACTACAGACAAGAATCCCTCAGAGTCTAACAAGTCTAAAGCTAGCACTTGGGCTACCAGGACAAAGTCTTCCTTCGGTACATTTTAAGCAAAGCCTTCACACTGGACACACTGGTTCCTCCCTAGGGAGCAGGATGGTGGTGTCTGCAATGAGAATGGTGTCCTGCTCAGTTATGTTCATGAGGCAGGCGAACTATCTCAAGACCATGGGACACGCAGTGAGGCACTGTCTTAAATAAAAATGCCAGTGCCCACCTAATCAATGAATAGTTGACAGCGGCCTCACTGTTTAGTTTCAAATAAGGTCTTCCCATCTCTGAGCTTTAATTTCCTAAATTAAAGCGGGGGGGGGGGGGAGTTGATGGCTCCCATGCCACAGCTCAGGGTTTCATTGTTAATTTAGCATAATTTGCTTTTCAGATCAGCCCTCCCAGAAACCCTCTCAGGACAGGGCCAGGTGGGATGGATGGGATGCCAGGAACATAGGTGTGAAGAAGCTTGTGCCCTGAGAGTCAGGAGAATGGCCCTGGCCGGCACATTTAACAGTGAGTGATCTGTGTGGCCAGCTGAACAACAGGTTGAGCAAATGCGACTTTCTGGGACAGGTTAGGCTTCCCTACCTCCTAGTTGGCTGTAAGGCATCAGAAGAAAGAAAAACACCAAGGTTGCCCTAAAAAACATCTCCTCAAAAACTAAAGAACTCACAGCTAATGCCCTCTAGAGGGTCACTCACTTCTGAACCAGACACAAAGGGATGAAGCTAAGCAGGATGGATGTATTATTTGACAAATGGCTGTTTGCTTTCTCTTTAGGGCACCCTGCTTTACTTACAAGGAGCACATAATTTTTTATTTAAAAAAGTTCAGCTGGGCAGTGGTGGCGCACGCCTTTAATCCCAGCACTCATGAGGCAGAGGCAGGCAGATCTCTGTGAGTTGGAGGCCAGTCTGGTTTACAAGAGCTAGTTCCAGGACAGGCACCAAAGCTACAGAGAAATCCAGTCTTGAAAAACCCCCAAAAAATTCAAGCACTTATAAAACCGTTATGAGTCTGTGGCTGAGGAAAAAGATATTTCTGAAAGATCTACTGGGGGGGGTCTCCACACAAAACCCTGACTGTGTCCTGGTACAGGCTTCACCTTCTCCTGCACTCAAGCCTGTGGGGGCCTGACTCCCTCAGAAAAGCAAGATGCCAGGACCCCAACATCTGAGGGAGAGGTCCCTGGCAGGCGCTTGCTCCCCTGCTCACCCGAGACGAAAAGAGGTTGTTTCTCTTTTCTCCTGAGAGGGTTGGTGGGATGCTACAAAATGTACTTGCCCCCACATAATTGTTCAAACTCTTTGTTTGCACTGTTTTAGGGCTTTCCTTTGGACCTATATATTATATTGAGAAAGATTTCTCCTTCAATCTCAGAAAAATAGATACTTTTTTTTTCACCCAGAGGAGAAACACCAGACAACCATGTTCTTTTAACAAAGTGTTGAAGTGAGCTGTCGTTCATTTTTCACACAAGGATGATAGTGGAAGAAAGATGGCACACACAATTTCCCATTTCCTTCCTCTCATCTCGTCATCTGCCCAGCATCAAGGAGTTTGTGATATTTAGTTTGTAGAAAGAATGCTCTTCCTACCTTGACAAAGAAGAAATGACTCACAACGCTGAACTCCTTGGAAGGTAATTCTGAAAACAGACCTCACTGCTATTATTTATTTCCCAAACCACAGAAGAACTCAGCTTCCTCTTCTTTCCAGCATGGGGGAAGTACAATGGTTCACACTCCTCCAGGCTAACTGCTCCCACAACTGAGGCTGAAGTTCTTCCTACCTGCACTTTAATTACAATGTGGGGTCATTAATGATAACACCTAACTGTAAGTACATGGGGATATACATCTGATAATGAAATCTGAAGAGATTATATAGTAGTTTAACTCTCCTAAACCCAACCATTGCCCCTAATAATTTGTTAGAGTCAAACAGCTTTAACCCAGGAATTTATTATACTGGTATACAGCCTCTACCCAGGAATTTATTATACTGGACCATCTTCCATGCTCCTGGACTTTAGTCCAGCAGGCACCTTGGCCTCTCTCTATCGACGGGGCTCACTCTAGTCACCTTTGTAAACCATCACCACCATGTCCTGACCTACAGTGTGAAGGAAAGCCAGATCTAATGGCTCTTAATGTCCCACGGCTTTTTGTGCAGTGTGTCTCATCATCACACGATGGCACACAGGCGTCTCCTACAGGGAAGAGCAGGGGAAGGTGAGGGGAGGATTAAGGAAACCAAAGGAGAGAGAATGAGGAAAACGTTACCAAAGGCAAGTTTTGATGCAATCTGGAGTACAAGTATCTCTGTGGCTCATTTCTGACCCTGCAAGATGACCAGGCCACTCTTCTTATATCATTTACGTTTGCACTGCAGCCTCAAGCAAACAGGGACGTTGGAGAGTGCCACGCCTAAGACCAACCAACCACACACCACCAGGTGACGTGTCTGAAAAGCCTTTCGGGCTCCATGCGGACGCTTGTCTACACCCTAACACTCAAGACTCTTCTCAGGATGGGTTCTGAAATGGATGGGCGAGGTGAGAACATCTGTCTCCACCCCAGCAGACCCTGCAGACCCCTCCTTCCTCTCCTCTGTAAACCAAGAAGATTATGGTAGAAAAGATCACCTACTGAGGTCTCAGGCAGTGAGCATAAGATCAATATTTAAGAAATCAAAATCTCTGAAGCTTGGATAAATGATTGACTTTGGAGTTTTGTCAAAGCAGGAAGACAATGTGCTGACACCCCACCTCCAGCCGTCTCTCACCTGCTTCCCTAGTCTTCCTCAGTCCTCATCTGGAAGAGGAGCTGTTAGGCTCTTACCACTGGTGCACTATGAGGTGCTGGACAACGGGTCCTTTGGGCTACAGTCATGGAGATGATAGATGAACCAAAGGCTGCGACTGCACGTTCACACCCACTCACACCAACCCAGGTTGAAGGTTTATAATGGTTTTGCCCCCTTTTTATGGAGATCTGTGACTCTCTACAACTTGGAGCATGTAGAAGTAGGGATTCGGAGACAGTCTCAAAACCAAGGCTTCCAAGAGAGGTGTGAGTAGATAATTTCTCTCACTGCCATCTTCAGATAAGTCCATGGGAACCAAGATCTCAGGGTCCCACTGGGATGGAGCCAACCTTCCACACTACAGCTAGGCAGGTGTTCTCTTATGAGCCTGGTGTTTTTAAAGGAACCTAATTCCTCAGTAAATAAATCCTTGGTGCCAGGACCTTTCAAAACGCATTGATTTTCTTGTTCTCAAGGCATACCAACAGAGGTCTGTGTTTTGGAAAACCAAATGGAAGCCATGTTTACACATTTCTTCTGTAGCTTTGGAAGGAAAGCGCCATTGTTCCAAGCACTTCAAGTTCCCACCAGCTACGTCCAACTACCTTCTGATCTTCAGGCATCCCTAGGACTCTCCTGGAGTCAGGTGTAAATGCTACCAATAGTGTTCATAACACCTTCTGAAGACTCCTCAAACTCTAGCCCAGATTAAAGCCTCTCCCATGCCATGTCCCTCCTCTCAAGGACCCTGAGGAAATCAGGAGAGTGAAAGTCCAGAGCACTGCCACCTGGAAGGTTAGCATTCAAGGTCAGTATCCTCAGGGCCACGAGACCCTGGTATGATGCAGTCACAGAGGGATTCACAATCTAAGCTATGGGTAAAATTGTTTATGAATGCCACGCAACATACTGAAGCAGCTGCTAAGAAAGAGATCCTGAAATGAACTTCCTGTCCTGCCTACCTCACTGTTCGCTCACTATTTATACCCTAAAGTCGTCAGCTATGTCTGATGCGGCCGATGAGGAGGCCCTGCCTAATGGACTACAAATCCAATGATACTGGCAGGCAGCAATCATTCCATCTACCCTGCCTTCACCTTGTGGTGAAGTAGGCCAGGCACCATTTAGGATCCTGAGCCAAGGCAGATGTCACCTGCTCATCCGTGACTTCATCGCAGAGCAGCCCTACTCTTCCCTCCTCTCCCTGGTTACACCCAGCACATTTTAATCTTATCGCTCTCCCACACATCTCGTGGCTGTCTAGGGATGAGTCAGAGGCTACTCCCTGGCCTCATGCTGGTCTTCAAACTGGGGACATTCCCCCAAAGGCAAGAAAACAAACAAATAAACAGGGAAGACCATTAACTAACCAGAATCCAATCTAAAACAAGCCCTTTAACACATTATATATCTCAGGATAGACACTGGTTTTCTCTGTACAACCTAGTATGATCTTTGGTTCCCATAACTGTCATCCTGGAAGGAGACTGGTTCCTGCCTTTTGCAGAAAGCTACGAGGAAAGAAAGATTGGTCTACAATGCTCAAGGGGACCAGACTGTGCTGCAATCCACAGACTCTACCACACGATGTCTGCTCATTTCCCCCTCGGCCAGGATTCATACACCAAAGTGGCATGAGAATTATGATTCTGACTTCTTCAATCATCACAAGCATTCCATGCACTTAGCAAATGACTTTAGAAAACTGTTCCTGGGGCTGGAGAAATGGTTCAGCAGTTAACAGAGTTGGCGGCTCCTCCAGAGGACCTAGGTTCGATTCCCAGGACCCACCCGGCAGCTCACAACCATCCATAGCTCCAGTTCCAGGCGATCTGACAACCCCTGCTCACCTGTCAGAAACACGCATGGTGCCCATACATACACATGCAAGCAAAACTCACAAATAAATCTTAAAAAAAAATTTTTTTTAAAGCCTAGCTCTGAAACCTCGGCTTACAACAGAACCACCAGAGGGCTTGTTAAAACACAGACTGCTGTGCAGAATTTCTGATTTAGTGGGCCACAGCACATGTGCCTACGTGATGTCAGCACTGCTTGTCTGAGAACTACACTAAGACAGTCAACAGCTCAAAATACCATAGTAGGCTTCTCAAAAGAAACAAGTGAAGGTGGCTGGGTTTTCAAGTCTTATACAATGTCTTCAAACAGTATCATCTTCCCTTTTCTGAAGTCTTCCAAATAAGTTAAGTAGGGTCCAATAGAGACTAGAAAAACAAACGGAAGGTGGGAACTTTAAATAACCCACTTACAATTATACAAAAGAAAGGAGAAGAGATCTGCGTTAAACACAGCTTGTTAGGGAGTGATGCTTGTCTGAGAGGCTTAGATCAAGTCACACATCTCCTTCACTTAGAGCTCCCAAGGGGTGAACTCTACCTGGTAATCTTCCCATGGCGGGGGTTGGTTGGGGAAAAGGGTCCAAGAAGTCATTACCAAAATAGCCAAGGACTTCCACAATGTCTCTCTCATTTCTCTAAGACGATGGTTCTCAACCTTGGCTATACATTATAGCCACCTGGGAAGCTTAGAAAATACAGATGCTGAGACCCCGCAGCTGGAGATCCTGACAGACCTGTCCTAAGCGGGACCCGAGCACTGCTTCTAAGGCTCTGCAGCTGATTCTGAACACAGCGAGAGTGTGCCCTCATTTGCCAAAGACTTGGTCACAGTCCAAGAGCCTATCAGGAAACCTTCTGTAACAAGGCATACTTCCCCCAGAAGAGCTAATAGTCACAACTAGAGGCAAAAAGCTTGAACTCTGGGTAAATTATCTGAAAGTTCAACCTTGAAACCATGTGCCAGAACAATAAATTTTCTCCCTCAGCAGAATAGTTTTGTTTTTTAAGGAGGGACACAGATTTAAAAGCTCTGCAAGCACCTAATCGTTCAAATGATCATCCAGCAATGCTCTGATGAATGGGTGTTCAAAGCTGTAAAACCACGTGATGCAAACACCAAAAATAAATGTATTTTCTTCTTGAGCAATAAACATGCACACAGTAACAAGCAAGGAAACATCTTTTGTCAGTTTTATGATCCTGTCTGAGGCAGAATGATGTGTCTAAAAATAGCATTATTCCAAAAACAAGACACCAGGTAAACTGAAAGAGCAAGGACTTTGGGGTCAAGTCATATCCATAAGACAAATCCTGGAAGCCCACAGGGAAAACCCCAGGTGTAGTCACAACTGTAATCCCACCCTTGGAAAGCTGAGGCAGGAGGACCACCCCAGTCCAATAGAGTTATATCCTATCTCTAAAACCAAGACCAATAACAAACAAAATTCTAGGCATATTTTTACGTCATGAAAAATTTAAACAGGTTGGTCAATTAAAATTTGATTACAGAATATAGACATCTTTAAATGAGATCTTTAAATCTTCAAATGAGAATTGCAATTTTTATTTAAAAATACACTTGGTAATCTATTTAAACCTATTTTAGAAGTCAATGGTTTCCACTAACACATATAGCCTCTCTAATTTAACACATGGTGCCTCACTGACTCAGGATGGGTACCCACAAGTCTCACATCAGCATCTGCTGCAGGCTGCCTTAATAATCAGGCCCAGGACATTTCCAGTGGTCAGTTCAGGCTTGTTTCTCTGAGCTACCCAAAGGATACACCTGACCTAATTTATTTTTCCAAAAATATCTAGAAAATTCTTAAACTTTTAACTATATCCCATAATTGGAAGCAGGCTCTGATTTTATGAGATTATTGGAATAAATCCCTTCCCACCTGTCAAAGAACACCTACTAACCCTTGCCCAAGTCGAGGATCAAATATTACCTTAGCAACTGTGCATGATAAAGCCTAAAATACAGCCAAAAGCCATGGAACCTTCCCATCTGAAATAAGGATTGTTCTTGGTAAGGAAGAAACTAACTAGGACTGATTGAGATAGTTCAGTTCAGCAGAGGACATGCACCCATCCAAAAACAAGACTGTAAACTTATCTTTACTGGATGGGGTTGGAGATAGAAGGCCTGATCTAGGACACTAATTTCAAGAAACAGTAGACCAGTTCACCCAGGAAGTTAGCAACCTGAGCTAAGAGCCCAGTGCGCTTAAGAAGCGCACCAAGAGCATCTGCAGGAAGACCACTCACAACATCAGGACCAGGATGTTTTCAGTCGTCAGTTCCAGGCCTGCTTCTTGGGTTACATAAACAGTGCAGCTGGTCTGATCTTTTTGTTTTTCCTAAAGAAATTTAGATGAATGCATGAACTCATAGTTTCAATTTTACTCAAAAACGACTTGCCTCAAACTGTGGGCTAATATTTATTTGTACAATATGTGTATTGGTAAACAGCAAACCAATGCTGTTGATGGGGCTATTCAGAAAAAGAACCAGTCAAGAGAAACGGCCCTTCTCAAGTGACCAAAGGAACAGATGACTAGGGGAAACAAGAAAACAAAAAACAGAACTCAATGAAAATGTATGAAAAGTGAGAGAAATTAAGCAAATCCTTAACTTGGAAAAGAACACTGGCTTGGAGGCCCAGAGCCAGCTAAAGGTGTGAGTACTGAAAGGACCATGCAACACTGACCTTTCTAACTGGGGAGTTTTTACTGTGTGAATGTATTTAAAAGAGTGGGATGAAAAGTTCAAACAGAGGTTGGGAGTGGTGGTTATAATCTCAGCCGTCAGGAGGCAGGATTTCATCTCTGGGCCAGATTGAACTGCATGGTAAGATCCTGCCTCTCTCTCACACATACACACACACCCTCCCCCCCGAAAGGTTCAAATGGAAACATTTAGGACAAAGGGTTTAAACTTGGAAAACTGTTATAACAAGGAAGAAAATTAACACAACTGAATATTAAATAAAGTAAAATAGTAAATAATATTAAGGAGAACTAAAATAAAAAAATCAAGAGAGGGTGGCAAGCAAGAGGCTTTAAACATCATTCAGTGTGAGCCTGCTATGAACTACAGAGCCAAGGTAATTTTCTGAATAATTTATAATGAAAGAACACCAGTTTTAAGTTTAATAAAACTACTTCCGGAAAAAAAAGCAGTTCTGAGATTTGAGTGACCTGAATGAATACCCACGCTATGCACATTCGTTTTGGTGGGCTAGGAAAGCACCCCAGCACTGACGGACCCCAACCCTCCATTTGATCACAATACCAGTTTCCAAGGAGACACTCAACAAACTCAAGGGAATGCAATTTCATGGGACCTTTAAACGTCAGGTTTATACCCAGAGTTATACCCTCTGTGGGCACTGCCACCTGCCATCTCATCTGCCCTCCGCCCTTCACCCCGCCCTGTCTGCATGCTGGCTGCTCAAGTTATCAGGCAGAGCCAACCCGCGCACTTCCGCTATCAAAGGGGCTCAGTCCATCATGTGGAAACTCCCCAGGCACCAGTCACCTATCTTCACAAGGAGAGCCACAGCCCCAGCCTTCCCCGGCATACACAGGATAACATGTGATATTTAGCATTCTGCTTGCCATTCTATTCTACTAGCACATGGTGAATACATTTCTCCGGCCAACTGAAACTAGCACTTTGGGACCTGCTCAGCCACAGTACCTTGAAGACAAAAGTAGCCAGCTCCTCAGTAGAGATAAACCTAACCTGGCTGGCAACGTGTATTATGCAACAGCCCTGTCTGTCTTGGCAGCCTGCCGCTAAACCCACTAATAATTGCACTGCAAAGAGTCAAGCACCTCAGAAAAAATATTTTTAATACCTTTAATTATGAAATCTGATTCTGAAGCCAAACTTCTGCCAGGAACTTGTAAATTTTTTTTTTCTCTTGAAACCTACTTTTTCATTGGGACTGTGCCATCATCTGTCTACCTGCTGCAAATGCCAAGATGTCCTGTTGTCTGGAAGCATTAGTACCTCAGAGAAAGAAAGACTGGCTACACACTACACATCACCCTATAATTTCTGCACAGTGCCCTCTGTATGTGACCATAGTAAACCATAAGGCAGAACTGCTAAATCTACAGACTTAAAGCAGAAGTCTCAAGTTCCCCTATTTTCCCACTAAAGGCTCAGGCACATACAGATTTCTTGAGTTTTTAGACTAAGAAAATATCCAGGGAAAGAGGCTAAATCATAGCCCACCTTTACTCCTCACCAGCTGTGGTGATTTGAATGAGGATGGCCCCCACAGGCTCATATATATTTGAATGCTTGGTTCCCAGTCAGTGGAACTGTTTGGAAAGGATTAGGAGGTGTGGCCTTGCTAAAGGTGTGTCACTGAGGTGGGCTTTGAGGCTTCAAAAGTCCATGCCATTCCAGTTAGCTCTCTGTCTTGTAGTTATGTCTCGAGATACTAGCTCTCCAGCACCATTCCTCCCTGTCTGCTGCCACGCTTCCTGCCACGCTGGTCATGGACTACTCTCTGAAACTCTAAGTCATAAAGGCTTTATTCTGTAAGGTGCCTTGCCATGGGCTCTTCGCAGCAATGGAAAAGTCACCCAGACAGCAGCTCACAGAGGCATTAGCTGCTATCAGCCACAGCTCCATAGAGCCCTGGTCAGGAGTACTCTGCAGAATTAATGTGAGCACCAGAAACTTCTAAGCGGTTGCTGTTTAACTTTTAAATTACTGTGTCCCATCTGCACTCCAGGAGGCAGAAGGGCTTATAAAAGAAAGGGCAAAGGCTATGCCTTAAACCCAAGCTATTTTCAGTGATCCTAAACCATTTCCTCCTCCTGGGATTTACTTACTGTAGGATCAATGCTAAACATAAGCAAATAAACAGAAACAAAATTGCATAGTTGATGGGTTGGCACACAGTATGAGTGCTCAGCAAGTCACAATTACCTTGTTTCCATTAAGGTCACACTCCGAAGTTCCAGGTAGATGTGAATTGTGGAAATTCATGATTCAACTCACTACAATCACCAAATTTAAATAAAACTATCATTGCAAGGTGGGGGTGGGGGAGACAAAGAGTGATGACAGATTACAGCACTACAGCGTTATTAGGAAGTTCAGAGTTAACAGTCTCCCCAGGACCACAGCTAATAAAACTCAACTAGAGAGAATGTTCAGGCTCACAGGACTCTGGGAAGGCTTGGAAAATACCAAAGGACCACAATGCAAACAACACGAAAACAGAATAGTCTACTGATTTTAACATGCTCTATAAAAGATCCATATTAGGTATACATCTCAACACGTGTGTGTGTGTGTGTGTGTGTGTGTGTACACATGCATGTGGTGGCCAGAGTCAACCTAGTTTGTTGCTTTTCAGGTTCACTCTACTTGCTTGCTTGAGACATGAGTGGTATGGGGCTGACCCTTAGGACCAGGCTGCCGAACCCCAGCGCTCTAGGTCTACCTGCCTCTACCTCCCAGGGCCGGGAACACAGTGCCCACCACACACCAGCGTGCAGTCAGGCGCCTGTGCTCATGAGCGCACATCGGAGGCTGGAGGGGCGTGGCAGCTATCTTCTACGGTGGCTCTTACTGTCTCAAGACAGGCTCTGACACTTAACCAGACAGACCCTTGCTTTTCGGGGCTAAGCTGGCCAGGGAGCTCTTGGAGTTCCTACTTCCTCCTCCCAATTTTAGGGGCACAGGCAGTCATGTCCTGGCCTTTTACTGGGATTTAACTCAGATCCTCATGCTCTAAGGCAAGTGCTCTCACCCATGCTACCTCCCCAGACTACCATGCCAGCTTTACGTGGACTCTGGGGGTCAAGCTCAAGTCTTCAAACTTGCATGGTAAACATTTTTACCATTTAAGCCATCTCCCTAGTGCTTGGAATCAGGCATAAATGATTATTCCTACAGATATCAGGACCAGCTATGCCAAGGAGCAAAAGGCAATGAAAGTACTTTTATTTAAAAGCATACTAGTGAAGAGTAGCAGACAAGCATGTGACCCTAGCCTTCAGTAACTGAGTTAGGAAGACTGCAAGTTCAAGGACAGCCTGGGATACAAAGCAAGACTCTAAGAAAATTAAATAAAAATTCTCATTTAACTAATTTAGATAGGAAGTGATCATGGGTCTTAGAAAACTAGGGCTTTCTTTTAAAAAGTTACTAGGTCTTTAATCTCCACCTCAAATTACCCTTTTCAAATGATGACATTTAGTAATGAAAGCACTATATCGTAGAGTTCTTTAAACCAAGACAGAGAAAGATATACTCAGAATCAGCTTGAAGACCTGGGCACTCCCTCTGC
Source organism: Ondatra zibethicus (assembly GCA_004026605.1). Lineage (NCBI taxonomy): Eukaryota > Metazoa > Chordata > Mammalia > Rodentia > Cricetidae > Ondatra > Ondatra zibethicus. The sequence goes on along the minus strand of PVIU01003385.1, from coordinate 46,001 downwards.
TGGCTCTGAATTTAGATTCTCAATGGCTTCAAGGAACTAAATTACCATTTTAAGAGACATGTGAACCGCAAGAAGAAATATAATATGGATCCTCCCTACACAGGCACATACACACAGGCCTTCAAAGAAACAAACAATAAACTTCAAAACAAATACTAGACACTGACATACACACATCCCCATGGATTCTGTCACCGGCTCATTTCAGAGGGAAACAGATGTCTGTGCTGCTGGCTGGGGTGCAGAGTTCCTGCCTTGGCCTTGCCCCCTCCAACTGTCCACTTCCTCACTACTAGACTAGGGTACATCTGACAACTAAGGTCTGAGGAGCCCCAAGATAATCCAGCTTCTCTTGGCTTCTTCACCACGGGCCAAGTATAGCACAACTGCTAGATTGTCCGCGGCCAAGCAGAGAAATTAGTCTGTTTCTCTGCAGTGTTATCTCAAGACAGTCACTGGGCACTGAGAGGGAAGAAAGAAAAAAAAAGATCTCAAGATTAGAAGCCCAAACCACCCTTGAGAAGTAGGACACTTATAGCCTAAAGCAGCCTGCAGCACCTCCAGCCAGATAACTGCTCTCCACCAGGACAGATCCAGCACAGGCACTGTCTGTTCCTTTGGGTTTCCTAAGTGGGGAAGGGGAGGAAAGAGGTCTGGGTCATGAGTACAATGAGCAAAGTTACTGAGACTCTCTGGCAGGGATGTAATCAGAATCTGGGTCTTCTATCCAAGCCACTTGCCTAACCAACTCAGAAAAGCTACAGGCTGGCCCTGTTGAAGTGACTTGTCGTGTTGACTGGCTGAGATGTCCTCTTCCTTCATAGGTGACTTATTCCAAGGCTTATGTCCCAAAACACAGAAGATCCCAAAAGCTTCACCTCACTGACCAGCTGTGCCCCTCTGAGAGCGCAGAGGTAGCCACGCCCTGCCGACAATCGTTCAGAGGCTGCCGGGCAGGGCATGCGGATGGTGCAGAGGACCACGGGCACACCTGACTTTTTCTTAATGAAATGTCACCCATCACTCTTCTTCCCATTTCTGGTGTGAATTGCAGTTTTCAGAGACTTTAACAGTAAGAAACAAACACTACCAGAAACTCCACCTTCACACCACATCATGTCAATATCAAAGCCACGAGGACTAAAGCTGCTGACACACCTTCACACCTACAAGTATCCAGGTCACCTCACCAGCTCAGTCCTGAGTCACAGTTTCAACTTTCAGCAACAAGAATCTCAGAAAGCCACCCTACGGGCTGAGGACACAAGGAACCAAAAGCCATCTCCTAATGCCAGGGCATATCCTTGCCTGTCTCCAACACTGGGCATATATGAGCATCAAAGGCAGACATGAAGAACCAGGCAGGTGTCATGGCATGAGTTGTGAAGGAAGCCTAAGAGGACTTCTTCGGCAAGGTGAACTAAGAGTGCTGGTGGAGAATGGAAAAAAGAACCAGTCCCTCCTGTGAGTCAGCGGAGGAAGGGGGAGGAGTCAGGGAGAGCGAATGCAGTAGGAGCTTGCAGTAGGAGCTTGCAGAACTGGAAGCAAACTGTACTGTCAGGAGCAGCTGTGAAGCCACAATGGCTAGCAGCAGACACTACACGGCAGTGGCGCCCTGACCTCCTGTGAGCACACTTTAACCACACCCCAACAAGCTGTGAAACTCTGACCCAGTCACGCATGAGCTCCTGGCCTCATACTTCACCAGAAAAATGAAGCAGATCTCTTAAGAGCCCATTTGGCTCTCAGTGTAAATGAACAGCACGGCACACGAGTCGGCCCTATCAGGTGCCACCCCCTCAGAGGCTTGGCATCCACGCTCCAGGCCAACAGATCTGAAGAGCGCACGTCCGTGCAGTGCTGCAGGTGGGCTCCAATACAGGTGGACTCTCACGCAGGCTCAAACTCTAGGCCTCAAGCTACAGAAGCCTTGCATCTTATATAGCAAGCTCAAGGTGACCTGCAAGAGCCAAAGAGCAGCAACCCAAGGGCAATGCCTACTTTGCCATTGGCCATAGACTCTCAGCAGAGATGAAGCACGGAGAAAAGTCTAGAAATACAGATGTGCAAAATGCCAAGAGTGAACAACAAGAACAGGTTCACCAAGCATAGACTTCATGTTATCAGCCTGTCTCTCCCCTCTAGAACATAAACGCCTGTGAACTAGAATTTTATCTGCCATATACTACCACAGCATCCCTGGGGCTGGGCAGAACGCCCTGTGTACAGTCAGCTTTTAATAAATATATGCTGAATGAATGAGAACTGATAGGAGTGGGTACAAAGTGTTTTGATTCTGCCACCTTCAATTCACTTACTACCAAGCTGTCATATCAACTGATATTAACACACTTTTGGATGTCTGCTCCCCTCCTTAAGTAGCCATAAGGCAAACTGGTCCTAGACTCCTCATTTGTGACACATTATAAAGGAAATAAATAAGTCAGGAAAAGGATCAAGTTTGTCTCCCAAAGGAAAGAGATATTAAAACAAAATAAATTCCATTTTCTCTCCAGCCCTAGAAATCTGGACTCTGGGGCACCAACGAAAGATAAGTGGAAAACTCACCAAAATGCAGGGCCCACGAGGCTGATCTCTGGATTGTCACCAAGGGGCTTGGGTGGCTGATGTCTGCTAAGTTTGGGTTGTTTTTTTTTCCCCATTCCAAGTAAATGATTTTCTTAGTAGACAAAACCTTTTCGTTATCTTCTAGATAAAACTATCTGGTATGTTTAAATACAAATCAGAAGCGGAGCACTAAAGTTTATCTTCAACATGTTCTATGGTATCATTTCCCTAAAATAGAACCCTCCTAAAGTCTCCTAAAAATAAGCCTGCTATAGTTTCATTTTCTGAGGAGATAAACACATGAAAACACACACTTAGCTTCCTTCTGAAGTGTCTTTCTGTTACATGAGGTTCAAAGATCAAAGTCTAAAAAGTCCATTTTCTTCACTCATAGGTCAATGACACAGCTTTGCAAAAGAGGAAAACAGTGCCCAGTGCAGGGCTACTGAAGAAAGAGGAAGTAGTTATTGAGAATCACTGACAAAGAGCACTGCCAGGGGAAATTACAAAACAGCAAAGGCCAAGCAGAAGACAGATTCTTCACACACAACTGGCCTTGTGGCATCCAAAAGGGGACAGCTATGAAAATTATAAACCAACATGGAATTCTGGCTACGGCAGTTTGAAATCTAAAACTAAATTTTAAAACAAGTTGCAATTAAAATAACTTTTTTTTTTATATACAGTATGTTGAAGTCTCCTGGTCTAGGGCTCCTCCCTGGAGGCATTCTGGGCAGGTCAACCCTCATCTTTTTCTTTTTTTTTTAACCTTGGCAGCACTTTCCCATCAAAGACTGAGACTTTGAAGACTCGCCCTCTGCACAAAAGCAGAGTCCTCACACAGTAGATACCCACAGAACCCTGGGGCTGCTTAGTAGGATCCGGTGCTAACCCTAAGAAATGAATGTGTGTGGGGATTTGGAAAACGATAAACAGGGGTTCCTGGTGAATCCTAGGATCCTTGGGGTCTCCCAATTCAAGGGGAACTGAGGAAACTCACTACAGTGCCCTTGAGGTAAACTTAATCTGATAAAGGAACAGCAACCTCTTCCCAGGGGACCACCACGTCTGGTTGTTCACTACTGTCCCCAGGTAAGGGAGCATGGAGATAGCCATCACCCTCCGGGCACAGCATGCATTGGGCAATGGCTTCCTCTTTTGTTAAAATGTTATCTTTCTTGACATTTGTGCTACTTCAGGCTTCCTAAGCAACCACACCAACAGATGACAGATCATGCAGCCACCCCAACATGACACCTTTGCTTGTCTGGTCTTTCTGGTGCTGAAAGAACCACCAGTGTCTGTAGAAGTGTCTGGGGGAAGAGGGCAATTGAGCTTCTCTGGAAAGCAAATTTTTAAAAGACCAATTTAAAGAAAATAGTGTGATAAAGCCCAGAGACCAAGACCTCCAGACCTGTATAGCCACTAATTAGCCGTGTACTCCCTGTGATCTGCGAACAGTTTTCAATCTCTTGAAATACCAGGTTCTTCTCCAATGAAAGGATCGAACTACATCAGCAACTTCATCCTGGCTATACATTAGGATCACCCGAGGAACCAAAGCAAGAGTGCTGATGTTGTCACACATGAGCCAAATCCCATCAAACTCTCAGAGTGCTAGTAGTTTTCAATTGTTCCCAGGTGATTCTAAAAAGCCAGCCAGTGCTGGAAATGACTGGTCTGAATTCCAACTTCCAAGGCCTCTAATTCTTTAATTCTGTCTGTAATATTCGTTTTTACGGCTTTTTTTTTTTTTGAGGGAGGAGTGGGGGGAACAGTCTTCCTCTTGGAACTTGCCAAGTAGACCAGACTAGTCTCAAACTCATAGAGACTGCCTGCCTCTGCCTCCCGAGTGCTGGGATTAAAGGTGTGCGTCCTTATGCCCCAGCTTTATTCTGTAATCTTCAAGTGATAATTCTGGTTACAGAGTTACATGATGTTCATCCCCAAAAGCCACAAGGGAATTGAGTTTAAGACCTTGCATACCTTCCCTGTATGCAAGTTAACCTGAATTCTAGACATTTTTAGGAGCTAAACATTCTAAAGAATAACTCCCAAGGAAAGTAGTGTGCTTAAAGAGCAGGTTTCCAAAGTGACTATTCTTTACAGGAGGCAGTTCCTAAACTCAGATGTGTAGAAATGGTCACAGTTAGCTGCTGGCCTCTCCCCTTTACTCTTCTTCCAGCCCCACTAGACCAGCAAACAAAAAAAGCTGGCTATTAGTCACAGCCAGTACATAAAACCTGCCTTGCATTAAGGGTCTTCTGTCTCCATCATTAAAGATATGGACGATCCTGATGGCTGCTTCTTTTGATAAAGGTCAATTTGCAAAACCTTACTAAATTATATTCCTTCAAGACTTCAAGGATTACTTGATACATATACTTAGAATCAAAGTAAAAATAATTATAAAGCATATGCCCTAAAATACATAAGTCTTGAAACTATTCTATCGGCAGTATTTTATACAGCTTTAGTTAAACAGAGATGGCAGTGAAAAAAAGACTTGGAAACAAACAGCTATAAAACCACAAATGACTATGTCCTCTTGGCTCTATTGAAATCCTCAAATTTTTATGAAAATATAGACCAAACTCAACTCATGGCTACTTTTGGTAACCACTTTCTGAAATAAATCTTAGAAAAATTAAAATTCAAACATACAAAACTGGTATTTTTATAAACACAATAGCAAGAAACACTACTTAGGGAACTAAACTGCTTTTGTAATCCTAAAAATCAGAGGAAAGAGGCTGTAAGATGGGCCAGTGGGTGAAGGCACTCGCCACCAATCTAATGACCTGAACTCAACTCCCAGATACACAAGGTGAGAAAACTGCTCCCAAGAGTCGTCCTCTAGCGTACTTAGACACACATACACACACTCACTCCGACACACACTCCTGTTTTATATATACACACATACACAGACACTCATCAGGAAAGGTTAAAAACCCTTTCCTATGTTAATTTTTACAGTTAAGTAACCTTCAACTAATAGATTCTCTATAGCTAATTCAAATATGTAGGATTTAATTTCAAGTATGAATTTTCTGAGGAATATTCCAAACTCCCAAGTGCATTTTGCTCAGTTCTACACACACCTTCCAGATAGAGTACAGGGATGCAAACCCTTGCCCTCCACTTCAAAGCAGCATGCAGAGCTATCACACCAGCAAGACTCTGTACCAGAAGCCTATCCTTTCTGGAAACAACCCTTGCCTCACACTTGTGTCGTTCCTTTGGAAAACAATAGAATCAGATCAAACGTAAGCCCTGTATCATCAACATTTGAATCACCTGAAATGAGACAGATCTGTGGAACGGTATCAAAACACACCCTTGGCTTTTAAACCATCTAAGCAAGGCCTCTCTTCAGGACCAGGAGCTTTTTAGAAGACCTTCATCTGTGAGGCTTTTATAAAGCTCCACCTCGGCTTTCCACAAAACCTAACCGTTCTTACTTTAGACCTGAAACCTAGAGCCCAGAAGTCAGAGACCCACAAGGAAGCGAAGTAAGGATAAAAGAAAACTGTAAGCAAAAGCAAGGTGTACATGACAACTCTAGTAATATGGGGACTCCGCTGCCACTTTCAGGGGAATGGTGCCCAGAAGAGCATGGCAGCCCAGCTGGGCACAGGAGTTCGACTCTTTGGATGCCCAAGTGCAGGAAGTCATTACAGCATAGCCTTTCCTCACCTCTCCCTACCACGTGTGGGTGCCCCCAGAGGCTAAAAAGGAACAGAAGTCTCTCTCTGGCTCATTTATAGGTAGAAGCCATTATGGTCCAACCCTGCTATCAACCCTCCCTCCCTCCCACATAGGTAAAGCTCAGCCCCCCCCCCCAGTCCCCAACACGTGACACCAGCCTCAAATACTGCCTGCAGCAGGATAGGCCTCCACAGGAGCAGCAAGTGTAGCCAGTACACTTTGGGGTGACAAACCCGGTCTGTTCCAAGCCCCGGAGCATTTTTCAGAGTCTACCTGCTGGCAGGGTTGCTGGAGTGACATCTCTAAAGAATAAAGGTGTGAGCAGGAAAGGCATGTGAGCTGGCCAGGACAGTCAGCAATCATTGCCTTCTTGTTGGGATCGATTTGCCTGTTGGTGTCAAACCCACAAGCACAAGTTGGACCCAAGGATCCACATTCAGTTTGCTAGTATCAGGCTCCTGCCACTGACTTGAACGCAGTCCCAAACACTCCCCCACACACGCCCCTTCCCTCCACCCACACTGTCAGCGCTGCATCCCACTTACATTCCCTCGATTCCAAAGTTGGCCGCCGACCTACCTCCTCGCCGCAGTCGGGGTAATCCAGCAAATACAAATGTCCCCGTCCTTCCTTCGTTAGTGTGCACCCCTTGCCCACAGCTTCCTCACCTAGGCATGCCCAAGGCTTGTTCGGAACCCTCCTTTCCCTCTCTGAGGCCATCCCCAGGCTTTCCTCTTCCAGGGGTGAAAAGAACCCCCCTCCCTCAAAAGCCTCACAACAGAGGTTTCCCTACCAACCCTCTCCGGGCGCGGGCAGAACGCTCGCTTCAGTATGAGCCTGGCAGGTCCGGCCGCCAGCCCCTGGTACGCACCTTCCAGCCCGCAGAGCTGTTGCTGTCGCCCTTATCCTTGAAGTAGGGCACACAGCGCACCATCCACTCGTAGATCTGGGACAAAGTGAGCCGTTTGTCCGGGGAGCTCTCGATGGCGCGGGTGATCAGGTCGGCGTAGGACAGGTTCCCCCAGGCATTCCGCCGCGAAGAGCATTTCCTCGGCTGCCCGGAGCCCCCAGCCGCCCCCGGCTGCGGCGGTGGCAGTGGCTGCTGGGTCTGCAGCGGCGTTTGCGTGCCCCCGCTCAGGGCGCCTGCCGCGGACACTGGCCCAGACCCGAGGTCCTGCCCTCCGGGAGCCAGCAGCCTGGTCGAGTCCTCGAGGAGCAACCCTGAGCCCAGCGTGCTACTCAGGCCGCCACCGATCACCATGGCCGAGCTGGCTCGGCCGCCGCTGTCCTCGTCGTCTTCATCGTCGTCCTCCTCGGGAATCATGGAGTCTGCGGCCGTCTCCCCCGATGGCTTGGCCGGGCTCGCCTGCAGCTCCGGTCTCTGCAGGGGCCACGTACAGGAGCGCGGCCGACTCTGGGGCTCGAACTCTGGGTCCAGCTCCACTTCCAGCGGAGAGAGCGGGACCGGGGAGGCTGATGCCTCTGCCATCTTCGCCGCCTGCCCGCCGCCCGCGCTGTCCTCTCGCGCCCGGGCTGGGTGCGGCGGGAGAAGACCAGGGCGCCGCGAAGACTCGGGCTCCGGCTGCCTAGGGAAGCGCCAAGAGAGAGTTCGTTATCCCGTGCGGGAGCCTAGTCCTCCGAGACTCCTGGTCCGCCACCGCCGCCTCCTCCTCCTAGAACGGGCGGACCTGGGGACGTGCGTCCCGCGAACCTGGCGCAGCAGACACCGCCCCCTGGCCAGGCCGCCCGGGAGACGCGAGCGAATCGACGGCCGCGCACCGGGCAGCCCCCTCCCCCGCGGCCGTCGCCAGATCCGCAGGTCTCTCCCGGGCTAGGTGGCGGGGTGGAAGGTGGGGGGGGAGCAGAGGGGGGGAGGGGCGCCCGCGCCTATAAGTGGGCGGCCTCCAGACCCCAGCAGCACGGCAGCGGTCCGAGGGCGGGCGTGCGTGCGTTTGTTTATGTTTCGCTCCAACCCGCTCAAGCGCCTCTCGCGGAGGCGCAGCCCAAGTCACTGGAGTCCTGAGCTCTTCTCCCCACTCCAGGGCCCTGCCACTGCGCCCCCCCCGCACACCCCTCCCAGACGAGTGGCCCGAGACTAAGGCTGGCGCAGGCAACTCCCGTCTCTTCCTCTCGACCCGAGGACCAGCGGGGAGAGCGTGGGGGGGGGGGGTCTGGGCGCCAACTGGCCAGGGTCACTTCCAACAAGAGAGAAGGGGCCGACCCCGCAGGAGTGACCACCAAAAGGATCTGAGGTGTCTTTTCTTGGGGACATGGGGCCCTCCGCCCCCTTCCCGGTCAGAAACGGGAGGGAGGAAGCAAGTGGGAACATAAATCTTCCAACAGGTCGGGAAGCGCCAAATCTCTCGGGCTGCCAGAAAACCCGGACCAGCACGTTCATCACCTCCTTGCTCCCGCTGCTGCCATCTTGACAGTTCTCCCCTTCCCTCAAGTCCTTTAAAGACACTAGCGGGAGGAAAGGGGGGGAATGCACCGAGTCACGGGGAGGGAAAGGGAAGCGCCTGGCCCAGCTCGGAAACAGATCCGGAGTCACTGGGAAGGCGGCCGCCCCACTGCACAGCTCCGGCGCCTACCTCGGCTCCTTCCCTTCAGGGACGAGGCGGGAGGACGCACGATTCCGAGCGAGCCCAGGACACGGCGACGAGGGGGCGCTCGGGCCGCCGCCGCAGCCCGCCGGAGGAACCTCCTGTCAGCCTGCGCGCCGCCGCCTTCCACATTCCTCCTCCTCCCTTCCCCGAGCAGGGCGGCCGCGGCAGCAGCACAAAGTTATAGACACACGCAGGGAGCCTCAACCTAGGCTGACGGCGGGGCGGGTCCCCGCCCAGGGGGAGGGCTGGGGCGGGGGCCGGGAGTGCTGCCGTGCGTGCGTGGGGGAGTGCGCGTGTGTGCTCCGTCGCGCCTGCGCGGGGCTGCGGGAGTGGGGGGCGGGCGCGCGTCGCGAGCTGGGGCTCGGCCGGCTCCCGCCGCCCTCCGGCCCAGAGTCTTCCTCGCTCCCGGGAACTTCAGCCACCGCACGGCACCACGCCGTCCCGGGGATGGACGGGAAAGTTAGAGCTCACCGAGGTGCGCAGTCGCGTGCCCTTTCCGCTCCAGGGCCAGCATTTGGCTCGCGGGTCCCTGGCCTGCGCGTCGGACATCGGGTTCGGAGCCCGCCCTGGTATCGGGTTCCTCCTTAGAACCCGACACCAGGTAACACCCGAGATAAGACTCTAACCGCAGATGACAAGGGTTACCTTGGCGTGGAAACACTGGCCAGCGAGGATAGCGGCGCCTTGCAATAGGCACCGAAAGGTGTGTACTGGACTCTCACCTGGGACGTTCAACCACCGTCGCGCTTCGCTTCTCACGGATTTCAAGGCAAACCGGGCAAAGTGCAACTCAGGAAGACAAGTGCAGTGCGCCCCAGTCCTGAAAGCGGGAACAGATACCGAACTGGAAGCGGGCTACGGTTTTATTATGGTAAAGCAGCTGACTTCGTGCTTGACTTTTTAAGTCTTTAGGCTTTAACTAGCTCCTTCGCAAGCCCTTATCCCACGATCCGTGCCTCTAGACCGTACACGTGTGTTTCCTGCGCCACATGCGACATGCACACCAAAAGTCTACCCTTTCTGATACATGTGCACTTTCAAAACAAAATCCTTTCAAGTCACTGCAGATAAAAGTCGGGGCTCCGCAACAAACCAGTCCACAAAAAAAAAAAAAACCAGCGGAGAAGTGCCTGCAAAGGCCGCCTACCCTGGAACTCCGGCCTCCAGGCTTTGCGCGCGACCCGTCACTCAAGTGACGTGAGGCCCCGCCCCTGCACCAAGCTAGTTCGACGCGTACAAACAGATGATGTCATTGTCTCTACACGCGCGTGACCCCGGAGCCCTGCGCCGTGTCGCCATTCGCTGCGCCGCTTCCTCGTCAAGCCACGCCGCGCGCTGACTGGCCGCCGCAAGTCTCCGGGCCCCAAACGCCCCTCTCTACCCCTCGCCCCCGCCCCCAGCAAATAATAAACAATCGAGTAAAATTGGAAGAGGGGAGGAGAACGAAGACGCTCCGGGAGACAACCTTCGGCGCGCGCAGACGGCGGGAGGACTAGAGGGGGTGGATCGTGCGGGGAGGAGGGAAAAGAGGAAGAGAGCGGACCTGGGCGGCACGCTCGGGCAGGGCAAGAAACTTGCGGGACCTCGGCGGAGGAGCCCCTGCCGGTGTGGCGGGCGCTAGGGCCTCAGGTCCCGGGAGAGGCGGACTGGGCGGGGCCTAGCTGCGCAGAAGCCTGCAGGCGGAGCCGGGCGACACGTGCGGGAGGAGGGGGCGCGCTGCACGGGCTCGCCCGGGACGCGCGGCCCTGGCGGCTGGCGCGCTTGTTTACCAGCACACGTGTGTATTATTTTTGAGATGGAATGTGGGGCTGGCGGCGCGGCTGGAGCGCGTGGGGCCGCCCGCGTCGGCGGAGGGACGCGGTGAGGTGAGGCCCGCGCGCTGCGGCCTCCCCGAGCGCAGCTTGGCGAAGCAGGCCCGGCTGGCCGGGTATGCACCTCCCGCATAGCCGGAGGCTCTGGCCGCGCGTCGCGACGGCGAGGTTCCCGCGCTACCCCAGCAGCTGCGGAGACGACAGGCAGCAGCCGGGAAACGCTGCCGCCCTCGCGTGTGCTCTTCGGGCTCCTGCTTTCACGAGAACAAAGCCACAGCCTTAGGGACGCGCTGCTGCACACACCTGGACCACGAGTGGTCTGTGCCCTTGCTCCGAATAGCCCCAGTCCTTATGTGCAGGTTTTCGGGGTGCTTGATTCGGCCCACGTACAAATAAATGTATTTCCATCACCTCAGCTTGGGAAGGGAAGCTGAAGAAAGGAATTCTGCCTTCTAGGTTTGCTAACTACCTTAGGATCCGCTCCTGGCCTTTCCAGTCTGTCCATTAAGAAGCCCCGAACTTGATTTTAATTTACAGCCTGGCAATGTAGATGATGACGTGGTATCTCAGATTCAGCTTCTATTGCCTGTGCTGCAAATAGAGGTGGGGATTTGTGGAGAGGTTAGGGGTTACTATCCTGAGTCTGGTGTTGGGCTCTGTGCCCAGGTCAAACTCCAAAGATTTCACTTACTGTTTTAAAAATAACCAAAAACACCCTGTGAAAGAAATCCATGCTTCTGTAAGTCTAAGCAGTCTGTCCCATTACAGTGCAGACCTGTAAAAGTAAAAGAACGTGTTGACTCAGGCTGGGCTCTGAGCCCTTAGATTTTTCACTATGAACATATTGAGTGTCCATTTACAGAGTGCACATCCTAAGGGCATCCAAATATTTGGGACGTTGTAAGAGTCTGGATTCACTGAGAGCATTTTTGACCTGAAGAGTAGAGAATGGGGACCAGGCACACTATGCAATTTATCTCAAAAACTTGCAGTCTTAACTGGTGCCATATGTTTGATAGTTAAATATGTCAAGAGTTTGAAATCAATGCAAGACAAATCAAGGACATGTATGTAGTATTGGGTGTCAGTATATGTGCTTCATTCAGAGAGTTTATCCCTGAAGTTTATTTCTATGGGAAAACTTTGACAACACAGACTGAACCTCCCCTTATATTGCCTTTCTGTGGTTGGAATTTTCTTTGGGCCATTAACCAGCTCCCAAATAAAGATCCAAAGACTTATTATTAATTATGAAAGCTCGGCCTTAGCTTAGGCTTGTTCCATTAGGTCTTTTAACTTAATTTAACCTGTTTCCATTCCTCTATGTTTTGCCTTGCCTTTTTTTTTTTAAACCTTTTTTTTTCATTCTGTATGCCCTGCTTTCCTGCTTCCTCCATGTCTGGTTAGGCCCTGGCATCTCTTTTTCTTCTCAAAGCCTAAATTCCTCTTCCTACTAATTCTTCCTGCCCAGAAGTCACACCTATACCTCCTCCCTCGTTATTGGCCGGTCAGCTTTTTTTAGACCCAATCAGGTGACTTAGGCAGGCACAGCAACATATCTTTACATAACTAAACAAGTGCAAAGCATCTTTACATAGTTATACATGTATGTCTTTGCATAGTTAAATATTCTGCTTCACCTGACCTTGCTTCACCTCCCTACCCCAATCCTAACCCTATCGCGATTTCCTCCTACAACCCTTGTCTCCATCTAAACTTTATTCTAGGAAAGCTGAGGAAGTATGGTGGGTATTGACCCAGTCGGATGCCAGCATTATCTTTAAGGTAGATACCATCCGGTTTTGCTTTTAAGACAGGGTCTCTTGTCCAGACTGGTCTTGAACTTGAGTGGTGATCACAAATACATGCCACCATACCCAGCTAAGGTTAAAAAAAAAAATCAAAACTTTCCCCACCTTGTATTTATTTCTTTGAACCATTCAAGGTGGTGATTGTCCACTGCCCTGGAAACTCAGCTACTAGATGAACAACATTTTAAATGTAACTCGAGTAAGCTGAATAAAAGCATTTGGTCACCTCTCTGTGAGGGGCCTGGGAAGAGTTACAGGCTCAGCTTCCTCGGGGACCATTGTTGTATGTTTAGCAGAGTCCTCCCAAAAGGCAGACCATGGTACTCCTCTAACCCCAAGCTCAAATTCATGGTGCTAAGCATGCTACACCCCAGGAAGTGCTCGTTTTTCTTCTGAGTTGGCTTCTATGTTATCTCAATAAATATGTGACCCAGCTAAAAAGGAGAGAGTCCCCAACATTCGGGTGAATGGCTGCTCCCCAGTCCTGTCCCTTCCTCTGTTATCTCAGCAAATCAGTCATAGTCAAATGCCTTAGTTGAACATCATGGACCAGAGTACACAGTGTGTGTACTGTGGGGTCATTCCAGGCAGTCTTTGTCATCACTTGCTCTCCAAGAGCACCTGCACCTCCTACCCTCTCGCTTCCCATTTGCTGCCTCAGGCGTGACCTGATGACAGTCCCTGGAAAGCCTCCCTGGCTTGTGACAGTGACTGCCTTTAGTTCATTTGGAGGGCAAGTGTGAAATAAGAGGGTCAGGGAGCCCAGACACAATCAACAAGTGTCCACCTCAGATAAAATTGGGAGGATGGTAAGTTGAGCTGAGTTCTGCTTTGGGATTAGGAGGTAACAGAGCTAACCTTTTCTCACTGAATGTGCTCTGGCCCCTGAACCAAGCACATCATTTGCAGGTTAAGCCTCACAGAGTTGGTCTGAGATTGTGCTAAATGATGAGAAGATTGAGAGCCCAAGCCCCTGCGTTCAGTCTGACTCCTTTGCTTACCACCTCTTTACTTTGGGGACATTTTTCATCCATAGAGTCCAGGTTCAAGATTGAGCTAAGTGACATTGTAGACCAGAAGCATTTGGGTTCGATTGGTACCATACAAAGAAGGTGTTTCAACATGAAGATGGGGCAACAAGATGGCTCAGCCTAGAGAGGCACTTTCTGCCAAGTTTGATGGCCTTTGGCCCCTTAGACTCATGTGGTGAAAGGAGAAAACTGACTTCTGCGCTTTGTCCGACCTCTGACCTCCACGTGCCCACCATAAAAGGCTTGTGCCCCCATATAGATGTAAACACACGCTAAATAAATACGTGTTTAAAAGTTATTTTTGAAACGTAGAAGATATCCAGGCTCCATTTTTTTGAACCAACTACATTTATGTTCTGAGAGCAGAGTCTGGCTTTGAAGTTTTCAACATTTGCCAGGCATGCTGGAGACCCCTGACGCAGGAGGCACTCACTCTGTCTCATGCTCACTCACAGTAGTGACTGGTTCCTACCAAGCATGAGAACAGGGTTGTTACCTGATTCCTCTCAAGGAGGCAGGTCCATGCACAAACCACCATTTGTCTCCAGAACAACCTGCCAGGGCAGAGACCATATTTCTCATTATGTAGGAATTTACCTCAGGTCACACAGTGAGTGGCTGCCTCAGAATCTTGTTCAGGGTCTGTCAGAACCCATGGCAGGTCCCTCTCTCTCAGCCTTGCTTTGTTTCCCCAGTCCCAGGCCCAGAGAAAAGGAGCTGCACCCTGACCAGGCACTTGGCCTTGACCAAGTGAGCTGGAGCCAAAGGAATCATAGGACACACACACGCACGCACGCACGCACGCACGCACGCACACACACACACACACACACACACCTTTTCCAGAGCCAGCCCAGAGCTGTGGGTTGTCTGGCCAAATCTGCCCCCATGTGGCTGTTTGGTGCCCTCTCCCAGGTGTTTTCTAATGTTGCTGCCAGTATTTTAAAGAAGAAAGATTTTACTTGAAAGACAGCTTTACAACTCTTGAATGATGAGAAAATCTAGTAACAGTAGCGCCCTACACTCTCCACCATGGCGGCCTCTGCTTCCTAACTCTCTGTCGGGCCCTTTCCTCTCATTTGTACATCCTTCCTGGCCACTGAGCATGAACTCACTGCACCCCAACTTGTACCTGACATTCTGCTATGGGTGGACTTGGTACATTGCAGCTCATGCAGACAGTTGTGTTGTAGTTTGGAATGGACACTAAGGCCGTTTACACCCCAACATGCAGCAAGTCCAGCCTGCCTGCTTCCCATCCTCCTTCCTTTACTTTCCGTTAGCTCCTTAAGTGATGCACCGACACCCAGGCTGTCTTTGGCCGCTGTCTCACATTCTGAACTGGAAATTTGTTCTCAATAGAAAGGACAGAATAAAAGCTGGCTGTAGTGACACATGCCTGTAATCACAATAGTCTAGGGATTGGGCCAGAAGGATCAATAGTTGAATGGGTGGGTGGCGGTGGCAAAACTGAAGGACACAAGCATACTTTAAAAACCACACATTGGAGCTGGAGAGATGGCTCAGCAGTTAAGAGCTCTTGCTGCTGTTGCAGAGGACCCGAGTTCAGTTCCCAGCACCCGCATCAGGCCACTCAACAGCAACCTAGCTGCAGGGATCTGAAATGCTAGGCATCCAAAGGCACCTGCAATCATGCACAGACTCACATGCCTAAATGGAATTTTAAAAACAATCATTTTTTTAATATTAAAAGATAATCCCACTACTTGGGAAGCAGAGGCAGGCAGATCTCTGTGAGTTTGAGGCCAGCCTGGTCTACAAAATGAGTTCAAGGACAGCTAGGGCTGTTACACAGAGAAACCCTGTCTCAAAAAACCAACCTGCCCCCCTGCTGCCCACCAAACAAAAAAACCTCTTCTTAGCAACTGGCTGCATTATCTAGCCTTGTGTTTAAAGTACTTCAGTTCAGTAGGGTGGAGTAAGTAAATACTCAGCATGAACTTCTTGATGAAAATTAAACTCGATAAAACCAAAAATAAAAAGAAAACTAATATGTTTTAATTTTAAAGATGAATCATCAGGCTGACAAAAAAAAAAAAAAGAAAGGAAAAAAAAAGACATCCCCAGGCCTGCCTAAGATTGAGAGAACAGTAAGAACTTTGCCCATAAAGCTGGGC
The DNA here is from genome assembly GCA_004026605.1 of Ondatra zibethicus. Lineage (NCBI taxonomy): Eukaryota > Metazoa > Chordata > Mammalia > Rodentia > Cricetidae > Ondatra > Ondatra zibethicus. Next base: position 30,325 of record PVIU01003385.1, on the reverse strand, counting down.
TCTTCAGGAGCCATAGTAAAGACAAAGAGGAATGTGATCTGCTTTGTAGAATAAAGAAGAAAGGAGCCTGTGGTGATGTTAGTGTAGAAAGATTCTTCCCTGAGAATCACACTTCTGGTGGGTGTGCAAGACAAGAAGTCAAGACCCTGGTGCTATGAGATTATCAAGCAGCATCAGTCCCTGTGTGTGATACTCTAAACAACTATTAGAAGTGAGCACAAACCCTCTCCAGAAAGATAACCTGAACCTAGAACTCAAAGAATTCCCACAGCAAATATATATATATAATCAATAACAGACGCTCCCATTCAGAAACAAAAAAAGGAAGCTAGGCTCTGCATAAGAGCTGACAGACGCAAAAGCCATGTCAACAAGCCAAGTGGATATGGGAATGAAGAGACAGCAAGTGTGCTTATCTATTTAAAGGGGGTAGGGAGGCCTGGTGGTGGTTATGCTCGCCTTCAATCCCAGCACTTGGGAGGCAGAAGCAGGTGGATCTCTAAGCCTGTTCTTCAGAGTAAATTCTAGGAAAACCAGGGTTACATAGAAACCCTGTCTGGAAAAACTAAAACCTAAAATAAAAGAGAAGCTTGAAAGTCCAAGAAAGGAGCAAGTGTCTTTTAAAAACTAAGTTGTTCTGTTTTGTGAGAGGGTCTAGCTATGTATCCCAGGCTGGCTTCAGACTTGCCATTCTCCTCACTTAGCCTCCAAGTGCTGGAATGACAGGTTTGGGCCACCCCACCCCGTTCTAGCTTTCCCTTGTCATTTCCCAGCTAGATTCTAGATCCTTGAAGACACAGAGCCAGGACTGACACATTTTGCTACCATTTGACCACTAAAGGAAAGAAATGAAGTGTTCAAGTTTCCTTCTGAAATCCAGAGTCTGTAAGCACATTTAGAAATGAAAATGTCAAAAACCTTTGTGTAAGACAGGAGCTGAGATGTGAAGCCAATGATAATGTGATGTTTCGGGAGTGGACCAGCAGGGCTTTGTTAGTAAGTGGTTCATTTCTGTTCCATTTCTCATCTTGAGAAAACTTGAGAAATGAGCATGTGTCTCTGTCCACTTGTTAGATCTATTTAAATGCCCGGCTGTTGGAACCTTAAATACAAATTACTTTATGTGCTCCTTATGTCAAGACCATGTGGACGTGTCCATTGCTCTTCAGGATAAATTGTGCCTCTTCAGTGCAATTTGGTGTGTATACTAATACCAAGTTTTCTGGAATTGTCTGATACTAAAGCTCCCATGGGGTGTGATTTGGGGCTCAAAGGACATGAAACCTGATTGTTGCTTCTCCTGTAACCACACCTTGAGATGGAATAAGCCTGTAAACTTATGGAAGTTTATGGAAGAAAAATGAAGTTTGGCCAAGTCTGATGTTAACGTCAGCTTAAAGCTGTTAGCCAGATAACCCATGCCTACGTGATAGCAAACCCTGGCACAGGAGTGGGAGGGGTAGAGTGGCCATTGAAGTGGGTGGCAGAGTCACCAAGTAGGACATACATGAGGAGGAAGTGTCAAGTCCTCCAAACTGGAGGCAATACTTTATGAAAGTACAGTCTCCCATCTGCCCACACTCTCATGGCCCTTGGAGGCACTGTAGACTCTCCTCAACTGTATTACCGGAAGGCTCAGTTTTCCACTGAAGATGGCTTTTGAATTCTATATTTGAAATGGACAGTGAAGCCGAATTCCATAAATGGGTGCACCCCTAGAGGCCTCGGCGTGTTTAGGGACTGGCCATCTGTATGGCGCCACTCAGAATCAGGTCTTGCTGCCCTGTTGAGAACGGAAAGCCCTTGGAATGTAGGGATTTTGCCAACCCATAAATAGACAAGTGGGTCTTTTATTTTCTTCACTTGTTGGTCACAAAAATACATCACTGAAGAGGGAGTGGGTTGTCATGACGACTGATCCGAAGGTCCCACATGGTACAGATGGGTTTTGGAAAGGAGAGAGGTGTGGGCTCCATAAGCTGACTTTTCTCAGTGGACAGCAGCAGAAAAAAAACCAAAGTGACAAGCTGGTGACCTTGGAAACCAATGTTTCATCCCACACCTGGCAACTCTCTGGATTAACTGACAGCATCCAGTTCCTTTGCTATGTTCAGACTGGATTTGGAGGAAACCAGAGGTCCAGTCTGAAGAAGGACACATGGCCACTTTGACCGTCCCACCCCCACCCCATAAATATGATACTATTGATAAATTGTTCCTCTAAATAAACAATTAGAACAGCACTTCTTTCTCAAAAGAGTAGAAACTAGTCTGCATATGTGTTAAGCTAGGGCCTTCATCCCTGTCACAATTGTATGTCTATATCAGAGTGGTCAGGCCAAAGTTTATATCAATAGTTCTGCATCCACGGCAGACTTAGTAGATTGGCAATGTGCGGCAGCTTGGAAAATTCCTCCTAAAATCCATAATGCCATATTTCCCAAGGAGATTTCTTTCTCTTAGATACAAAACAAGTTTATTGTCCTTAAATCACAGCCTACCTAATGTAAAACAAAGATATCAAGCTATTTTTAAGACATGCATTTTTACTTGTTTTTACATATGAGGAAGGTCCTCTTGCCTTCATCAATATATACTTCCCCCTACTTTTTTTATCAAGAAATAGAACATATAAATAGAAAATAGCAAAACAGTTTTCAGTTTATGCTAATGGTTCATCCTAGTGAATGATTACAAAGCAAACAGGTAAGTGGGGCCCTGTGAGAGCACTCAGCACGCAAAGGACCTTGCTGCACAGCCTAGGACTCAGGACAAAGGTGAGAGGAGAAAAACAGCTCCACCAAGCTGTCTGATCCACACACATCATACACATACTCCCATGCATACCACGCTCATACACATCACAAATACACACCACACAAGCATACCACACACACATCACAAACACATATACATATACCACACACATCACAGAGATAGCATGCACACCACATACACATGCACACACACATCACAAACACACATCATAAACACCCATGCAAATACATGCTCACATACCACACACACATCACAAACACATAGACACAGACTACACACATCACACAGATATACCACACACATGCACACACCCACAAATATACTAACATCACAAACTGCACATACAAATTCGCACACATGCACATATACATCACACACACGTTTTTAAGAACCTTAAGTATAAGTACTACCTGAGCCAAGACAGAAAATTATTGCTAGCACCTAAGTTGAACATCCCAAAACTTTTTTTCTCCTAGCTTTTCTCTTAGCCTTTGTGCTTTCTTTATAGCTTTCCGGGTTTGATTTTCATATAAATGGAATCAACTGTACATGTTCCTTTGAGTCTTATTTCTTTCTCTTAAGTTATATTTGTGAGTTTCACTCATGTGGCTGCAGTGCGTTAATTTTTATTGTCTTTTAGTACTCCATTGTATGAATAATACATGCAATGTCTGCCAATGATCTATACATGGTGACTTTATTTTAACATTAATGGATAATTGGATTATTATGGCAACTGCAAACAATGTTGATCTGAGCTTTCCGTGGTATGTGTGCCTGACCTTATCATTTCCCACTTCTCTTGGAGCCAGATTGTTCTTCAAGGAGTTTGTGCCAGTTTATGGCTCCTTTGCACCATGTGAGCATCCTTCTTGTCCACATCCTTAGCTGCACTAGGAATTGTGCTGTTTCACACACACACACCACAAACACACACATATACACAAACTACACAAAATTGGGTTGTTTCACTTTTGTATTTTCTTCTCTTAGTAACAATGGGTTGAAACAGTTCACATTTAGCTATTGTGTACTCAGAGCCTGTAGAAGAAGCATCTGCATGTCTTCAGTCTTGGTGAAGTCCAGTATCCATGTAAAGGAGATAAGGGTCTCCTCATTTAGGAAACTGAAGGTCTGTCTGACTATTTGGACCACATTCTGCTCACATCATCTCAAAGCTACATCCTGCCTTCTTCCTTCATCATCCTCTGGCCAGGTTGAAACTTGTTGCCTGGGACCCGGCGAGCCCTTTCCTGGGGACTGGGCCTGGCTCTGGCTTTATCTTCACGCAGCTTTACCTAGGCCACCGCACTTCCCAAGGGCTTCCTCCTGCTTAAACCAGTTGATTCTGTTTCTTTTCATCCAGAGCTCCACCCCTCCATGGGCGTTCCCTCTCTCGTTCAGGCTTTCTTGAAGCCAAGGGCAATCTCAGTCTCTTTTAGCAGCATCTGTTGAGTCCAGGCGAGGCCTCACTGCAGAGAGAACACTGGACCAGAACACTTGCTGGGACACTCTGCTCACCTGGCACATCCTTTCCTGGGTTCCAATGTGCTTCTCTTTAGAAGGATCAGAAGATGGTAAGACCTCCCATGCTCATGGGTCAGTAGGATTAACATAGTCAAAATGGCAATCTTGACGAAAGCAAACTACAGATTCAGCACAATCCCCATCAAAATCCCAACACAATTCTTTACAGACCTTGAAAGGACAATACTCAATTTCATATGGGAAAACAAAAACTCAGGATAACTAGAACAATCCTGTATAATAAAAGAATTTCCTGAAGTATCAACATCCCTGATTTCAGCCTCTACTACAGAGCCATAATAATAAAAACCACATGATATTGGCATAAAAATAGACAGGTGGATCAATGAAATCCAAATGAAGACCCAGATGTAAACCTGTATGCATATGGACACCTGATTTTCAACAAAGAAGCCAAAATTATACAATGGGAAAATGAAAGCATCTTCAACAAATGGTGCTGGTCTAACTGGATATCAGCATATAGAACAATGCAAATAGATCCATATCTATCACCCTGCACAAAACTCAAGTCCAAATGGAACAAAGACCTCAACATAAAACCAGACACACTGAACCTCACAGAAGAGAAAGTGGGAAACAGCCTTGAACTCATTGCTACAGGAGACAACTTCCTGAACAGAACACTGACAGCACAGGCACTAAGATCAACAGTCAGTAAATGGGACCTCATGAAACTGAAAAGCTTCTGCAAGGCAAAGGACACTGTCAATAAGACAAAACGGCAGCCTACAAAATGGGAAAAGATCTTCACCAATCCCACATCTGTCAGAGGGCTGATTTCCAAAATATATAAAGAACTCAAGAAACTAGACATCAAAAAACAACAAATAATCCAATTTTAAAAATGGGGTTCAAATCTAAACCAAGAATTCTCAACAGAAGACTCTCAAATGGCTGAAATACACTTAAAGAAATGTTCAGTATCCTTAGCCATCAGGGAAATAGGATCAAAATGACTGAGATTCCATCTTACGGTTGTCAGAATAGCTAAGATCAAAAGCACAAGTGACAGCTCATGCTAGCAAGGATTTGGAGCAAGGGGAACACTCCTCCAGTGCTGGTGGGAGGTGCAAACTTGTACAGTCCACTTTGAAAATCAATATGAAAGTTTCTCAGAAAACTGGTAATCAATCTACCTCAAGACCCAGCTATACCACTCTTGGACATATACCCAAAGGATGCTCCATCCTACCACAGGGACACTTGCTCAACCGTGTTCATAGAAGTTTTATTTGTAGTAGCTAGAATCTGGAAACACCTATGTTGATAGAAGTTTCTTTCCTGCCTGGTCCTGCAGCCATTCAGTCCCAAAGAAATGCATAGAAGCTTATATTAATTATAAACTGTTTGGCCTACTAGCTCAAGCTTATTATCAACTAGCTCTTACAACTTAAATTAACCTATCATTCTTATCTATGCTTAGCCACGTGGCTTAGTACCTTTTCTTAGTGCAGCATTTTCATCTTGCTTTCTCTGTGTTTGGGTGGCAACTGCAGACTGAGTCTTTTCTCTTCCCAGAAATCTCCTAGTCTGGTCGCCCCACCTATACTTCCTGCCTGGCTACTGATCAATCAGCATTTTATTAAACCAATACGAGTGACAAATCTTTACAGGGTACAAGATCATTATCTTACAGCAAATCTAGATGTCCACCAACCAAAGAACAGATAAAGGAAATGTGGTACATTTACACAATGTAATATTACTAGCTGTTAAAAACAATGACATCATGAAATTTGAAGGCAAATGGATGAAACTAGAAAAAGAAATCATCCTGAGTGAGGTAACCCAGACCCAGAAAACCATACATGATATGTACTTGCTCATAAGTGGATACTAACTGCTAAGTAAAGGATAACCATGCCACAATCAAAAGACCCAGAGAGACTGAGTAACAAGGAGTGTTCGGGGGGGGGTGGTTCTCATTATCTCCCTGGGGAGGGAAAATAGAAGTGAAATGGGGGCAGGAGGGGAAGGGAACATGAGGGATCAGGTTGGAGGTAGAAGAGGAGAGTACTGAAAGAGACGACTAGAAAGGCGGGGCATTCGGGGTCAGGTAGAAACCTGGTGCAAGGAAAACCCCCAACAATCTACAAGGATGACTCCATCTAAGAGTCTTAGCAATAACAGATATATAACCTGAACTGGTCATCTCCTGTAACCAGGCAAGACTTCTAGTGGAGATATTGTGGACACCAACCCCAGCCATGTAACCTTCAACCTACAGTCTGTTCTGCCTGTGGGATTTGCTAGGATAAGAGTGTTAGATTGTGGGAGTGGCCAACCAGTGACTGGTCCAGCTTAAGACCCATGCCATGAGAGTGAGCCCACTCCTGACACTGTCTGGAGGGCCAGGACCCAGAGTTTGAATGGCCCAGAGACCTAGGACAGAGCCAAACACAACTGGAGAAAAAAAGTCAACATAATGATGCCCAAAGATATTCTGCTATACTCATGTATTGGTGCCTACCCCAACTGTCATCAGAGAGGATTCATCCAGTAGCTGATGGAAACAGATGCAGAGACCCAAAGCCAAACATTAGGCCAAGCTTTAGGAATCCTGCTGAAGAGAGGGAGGAAGGATTGTGGGAGCCAGAGGGGCCAAGGACACCGTAAGAAAACCCTCAGAATCAACTAACCTGGCTCATAGTGGCTCACAAAGACTGAACTGACAACCAGGGAGCCTTCTTGGGACTGACCTAGGCCCTCATATGTGACAGTTCTGTAAATTAGTCTTCTTGCAGGACCAGTAACAGTGGGACAGAAGCTGTCTCTAAATCTTTGGCTGACTTTTGAGAACCTAGTCCTCATATTGGATCGCCTTGCCCAGCCTTAATATAAGGGGAGGTGCTTAGTCTTACTGCAACTTGATATGCCATATTTTGTTGATATCCATAGGAGGGCTGCCCTTTCTGAACAGAAACAGAGAAGGAGTGAATGGGGGAAGGCAGAGGGAAGATTGGGGGAAAGGAATGGGAGGAGAGGAGGAAGGGAAAACTGTGGCTGGGATGTAAAATAAATAAATGAAAAAGGGAGAAATTTAGGGTGGATGTGATCATATTTCATTATATACATGTATGAAATTCTCAAAAATAAAGATTGAAAAAGTAGTTAGGGAGTGAACTAGAGGATCCCAGCCCTGGTAATCTGGGACTGGGTGTATCAGTTTCTTCAGCAAGCATTGTCAAGCTCCTAGGTCCTCACTGGCTCTTCATGCTTTAGTTATTTCTAATCAGCACCTCGAGGTCTCCTCGATAAGTGACATCTTGGCTGTTGCCCTGTGACCTGAAAGCTCTGTGCAGGCAGAGACAGAGTGTGGTTGTCCTGGTGTGAACTGGAAGCTCTGCACAGGCAGAGACAGTGTGTGGCTGTCCTGGTGTGAACTGGAAGCTCTGTGCAGGCAGAGACAGTGTGTGGTCATCCTGGTGTGAACTGGAAGCTCTGTGCAGGCAGAGACAGTGTGTGGCTGTCCTGGTGTGAACTGGGAGCTCTGTGCAGGCAGAGACAGTGTGTGGTTGTCCTGGTGTGAACTGGAAGCTCTGTGCAGGCAGAGACAGTGTGTGGTTGTCCTGGTGTGAACTGGGAGCTCTGTGCAGGCAGAGACAGTGTGTGGTTGTCCTGGTGTGAACTGGAAGCTCTGTGCAGGCAGAGACAGTGTGTGGTCGTCCTGGTGAGACTCACAGAGCAGATGCAGAGGACGTATGAGAGGACGAGGGTAGGAAGAAAGGAGGGAAGGCTGATCCCTGGACCCTCCCCACACCTGTGATGTCACTGGATGCACGGCTGTCCACTAGTAAGCCACTAAAAGCAACATATGGCCTTTTATCAAATCAGTGCATCGCGGGAACTACAGAAAGTTGCATTACTTGTATGAAGTCCTTGGCAAGTGCCTAATGCAATTGCAGCCTTGATAAAATTTGCCAAGTGTGCCTCTGTGCAAAGAGGGGAGAAAATGTTACAACTGAGTTACCAGAACTCAATGTGACTTCTACTCTTAAAACTCATGGCTGCAGGACAGCCCATTTTGTTTCCCTTTCTCAATGGATATAAAGTAAAATCACAATGGTGAGAGTACTGGCACCTTTAACACCAAAAGGGGTCCTATATTATATGTAAGACTTGGAAAAAATCCCAAAGGATATTTTCTATCTGACTGCCAAGTCTATCTGTCCCTGAATTCCTTGCTTCCTTTTCATTAGAAACAAAGCTAAGAAAAACATGTCAGCATCTCCTCACTAGCAAGGAATTCTGCCTTAGCAGACACCACTGGCCTTAGCAGACACTGGCCTTAGCGGACACTGGCCACTGTGCATCTGCCTTAGCGGACACTGGCTTCCATGCGTCTGCTTTAGCTGGACTGTACCCACTGTCACCAAAAAGAATATGCTAAAGAAGCTCCCTATTTATTTTTTATTTATTTATTTTGATTTTGGGAGATTGGGTCTCACTTTGCAGCCAGAGCTGACTTTCAGCTTGCTATTTCCTGCTGCAGTGCCCCCCGCAAGCTCTAAGCTTAGAGGCGTGTACCAGCACACCTGGCACAATGCCCCTTTGAAAACAGATGAGCTTTATGACGTCCCCAACATCCCCTCTGGGTTTTACCACCAGCTCCACCTCCCCATTCCAATCGTGCATAACTTTAAGAAATTGAATAGTTACTGAACAGTGTCTCACCCCAGGGACAAACGAGCCTCACGATTGGGATCTTTCTCTCCTGAAAGCATAAAACTTCAGAACCATCTTGGGAGGTAAAATGGAGCCCGCAAGCGGAGGCCTCAGCAAGTGTTTCCCCTATTGCTTTGCCTGTGTGAACCATGCAATTAACTAGAGTGGGTTAGTCCCCTTTGCAACTACATCTAATGCAATCCTCAAACTTCCAGTGCCAATGGGCCCTGCCATCCTCACAGGGAGCATCCAGAGAGTTGCTTGACCTCCATCTCTGTGGGTGTGGATCGTCATTAACCCCTTAGCTGTGTGCTCCCTACTCTTGCTGCTGCCAAGTGCCACTGCCCTCTGGATCTTTGCAAAATGGCCAACCCTGAGGGTATCTCTGTGTGCAGGCAGCAGCTGGTCTGTGCATCTGATGGCAGTCTTCCAGAACATGCCTCACTTGTTCCAAAGTGCTCTGCCAGTGGCATGTCTTCCTTCATTCTCAAGGCCTTTTCTTGTAAAGCATCGGGCTGGCCCTAGATGCCCATTCCAGAAGCCGCTCCCACAGACACAGCCCCTAATGCTACCCAGGTTTTCTCTGTCCTAGAGTCATCTGAGACCACACCATGGCTGCCTCCGGAGCACTGGCTCCCCCAGACCAACTCTGAGCACTCTGCTCCTTCTCTTGAGTGTCCATCCTAGCCATATCTACCTCCTAGCCACTACCCATGAAGCCCTGGGAGGGGCCGGGTGGGGACTCAAAGACCATTGGGGAAGTCTCAAGAACTGCCCGATTAAAAGGAAACCGTACAGTTACATTGCACAGCTCAAGACACCAAGAAACCATGATACATGTTACAGTTGGCCAGAGACAGCACCTCTCAGCTAGTGCAGTGAGTCAGATCTAAAATAGGACCCCTAAGTTGCCCTGATGGGGACACTCAGACATACTCAAAAAGGGTGACATTCATTCCAGTGGCCCCGGGTGAAGGAGTCCATTATTTCCACACAATGATGCGCAAGGCCCCTCAGATGAATGACTGCTTCTCCCTCCACCCACAGCCTGTAGTGTGGTTGCCCCCCAGGTCAACATTGCCTTGCTTCCGGCTGAAGTGGAGAGGTCCAGACGACCAGGCTTATTGGAAACCACTCTGAAATCTCCGTCACACCTCCAAGATTTCTATGTCTCTCCCTGGAAAACAGGGCTTTTAATTGACTGGCGCCTGCCAAGGGTTGTCTTTGTCCGACACACTGGGCTACCATACTAGGGACGACATTGAGATTCCACTCCTCCCAAGGTCCATTGCTACTGAGATACCAGGATACCTGCATCTGTGGTAGAGGGTGGGAACAGGTAGCATGTCACACAAAAGCTCTTTCCTAGAAACACATAGCTCCCGGGCTCAATCTCACTCGCTTTATCACAGTGAGGCTGGTCACAGCAGAGCGCCAACTTTTTAGGCAGAGTGGCAAGGGAAGAATGGACATCATAGTACCCATTTCCTGTTGGTAACATTCACAATTTAACTTCGCAGTGCCCACTTGCTTTAGCCTGCCCCCGGATGATTTTTACCAAGAAAGCTAAAAAAAAAGAAAAAGAAAAAGAAAAAAAAATCTTCCTACATGGTAACCCCCTACCCCCACCCCTTCACTCCTTTCCTAAGAGCAGGCAGGCCAGCTAGCTGAGACAGGATTCCTGTGCCTGAATTTCTGATCTTCTTCTGCCATCTTGTGGCTGGAAGCTGAGCAATCACGCCAAGTTCTCCTTTCAACTCCCTGCAAGGCCTGATGGGAATGGGGGAAAGGGGAAAGAGAGAGGCATGGGACAGAAAACCCCTTCTCTTTCTTGTGGCACTCCTGTGGCTCTCCTGTCCATCACTCTAGAGAAATATATCAATATTAGTATGTATGTATGTATGTACATATGTGTATTGACAAAGTTTTCTCATGTTGTTCAAGATGGCCTTCAACTCATAACAATCCCCCTGATTCATGTTTCTCAGTGTTGGGGTTACAGGTGTAAGTAGTTACACCCAGAAATACTGGTACTTTTAAATGTACATTTTTTTGTCATCATCATTATTATTATCATTATCAACAGAGTATTGCATCCCCAGGTGGGTTGAACTAGCTATGCAGTTGAGGATGACCTTGAACTTGAACTTGTTTGTGATCCTTCTGCCTCCACCTCCAGAGTGCTCAGTTCTCTGGTGCTGGGGATTGAACCCAGGGCTCTATGTTAAGCAAGCACTCTACTGATTATGCCAATTTCCTAGCACTATTACTAGTGTCTCCCAAACCCAAGGAATCGGTAGGCATGATGCTGAACACCTGGAATCCTAATACCACTGGAAAAGCCAAGGCAAGAAAAAAAAGAGATCCAGACCAACCCATCTAATAGGAGGTCTTGTTTCAAAATGACAAAAACAACTTAGCATCTCCACACTCAGTCTCCCCTGTCTGTAACAACCAAAACCTCATTCACCTATGCTGACACCCCACACCCACAAAACTATGATGACAACTGGGTTAGGTAATGATCTATGAGTATAGCAGAATATCATATCATTCAGAATCATTTCATAGACTTTCTTATTGCCAGTCATGTTTGGTTCTATCCTAGGTCTCTGGGCCACCCAGCCTCTGGGTCCTGGCGCTCCAGGCACTGTCAGGGGTGGGTTCCCTCTCGTGGCGTGGGTCTCAAGCTGTACCAGTCATTGGTTGGCCACTCCCATAATTTCTGTGCCACTTTACTCCAGTGCATCTTGTAGGCAGTAAAAATGATGGTCAAAGGTTTTGTGGCTGGGTTGGGGTCTCAGTTCCTCCACTGGAAGTACTGTCTGGTTACAGAAGATGGCTGGTTCAAACTATGTACCCCCCCATTGCTAGGAGTCTTAGCTAGACTCACCCTCATAGATTCCTGGGAGTTTCCGTGTGGAGGCCCAAAAATGTGAGCCTATTTCCACCTTGTCTGAAGGCCAGATACTTTTAGCTTGTTCAAAGTTGTTTATAACAAGTGTGGCTACACATCCTGACCTAGGATGTGGTTACTTGGTCTCTTTGACACTAAGATGGCCCATATAGGTAGATCCACTCCACCCTGACCAATGGAGGTTTGACCTTGGGAGTGGCTGCTTTTCAGGAATGGTCTAGGGTATGTTCACTGTCTGAACAACAGAATGCTAATGACTTGGTATCTTAAAGTACTGAAGCAAGTAACTGTTCGAGTTGCCCTTTGTACTACAATATTCACTGGCACTCCCTCCCAATACTATCCTGTTTCTGTTTTATTATTTTCACTTGCACCTTCATACTTCTTATTGTCTGATCCCCATGCCCCTACCCTGGTAAGTGGCATTTTGTCGAGCTGACGTTTCCTACTGACGTTTCCACTGCAGTAGGTTTCTAGCTCATCCCAGAGATATCCCTGATTACAGTTGTCTGTCCCAGTACTCTCTCCCTCCATCTTCCTCCCACCTGATCCCTCCTGTTTCCATAGCCACCCCTTCCCCCAGACCCCTCCCCCACCCACCTGTGATGTCTGTTCTATTTCCCCTTCTTAGTGGTTCTCATGTGTCCCCACCTTGAGCCTTCCTTGTTACTTAGCTTCTCTGGGTCTGTGGACTCTAGCATGAGTACATACAATGTTTATCTTTCTGGGTCTGGGTTACCTCACTCGGGATGATTTTCTTCTTGTTTCATCCATTTCCCTTCAAATTTCATGATGTCCTTGTTTTTAACAGTTGAGTAATGTACCACATTTTTCTTTATCCATTCTTTGGTTGATGGGTATCTAGGTTCATTCCAGGTTCTGGCTATTATGACTAGAGCTATCATGAACACAATTGAGCAAGTGTCCCTGTGGTAGAATGGAGCATCCTTTGGGTACATGCCCAAAAGTGGTAAGGCTGGGTCTTGAGGTAGATTGATTGCCAATTTTCCGAGAAACTTCCATCTTGATTTTTAAAGTGGCTGTACAAGTTTGCACTCCCACCAGCATTGGAGGAGTGTTCCCCTTGCTCCAAATCCTTACCAGCATGAGCTGTCACTTGTGCTTTTGATCTTAGCAATTCTGACAGCTGTTAGATGGAATCTCAGAGTTATTTTAATTTGCATTTCCCTGATAGCTAAGGATGTTGAACATTTCTTTAAGTGTATCTCAGCCATCTGAGAGTCTTCTGTTGAGAATTCTTTGTTTAAATTTGTACCCCATTTTTAAATTGGATTATTTGGTTTTTTCTTTTTTTTTTTTTGGATGTCTAGTTTCTTGAGTTCTTTATATATTTTGGAAATCAGCCTTCTGACAGATGTGGGATTGGTGAAGATCTTTTCCCATTTTGTAGGCTGCCATTTTGTCTTATTGCCTCACAGAAGCTTTTCAGTTTCATGAGGTCCCATTTACTGACTGTTGATCTTAGTGCCTGTGCTATCAGTGTTCTGCTCAGGAAGTTGTATCCTGTAGCAATGAGTTCAAGGCTGTTTTCCACCTTCTCTTCTGTGAGGTTCAGTGTATCTGGTTTTATGTCAAGGTCTTTGTTCCATTTGGACTTGAGTTTTGTGCAGGGTGATAGATATTGATCTATTTGCATTGTTCTATATGCTGATATCCAGTTAGACCAGCACCATTTGTTGAAGATGCTTTCTTCTTTTCATTGTATAATTTTGGCTTCTTTGTCAAAAATCAGATGTCCATAGTCATGCAGGTTTACATCTGGGTCTTCATTTGGATTTCATTGATCCACCTGTCTATTTTTATGCCAATATCGTGTGGTTTTTATTATAGCTTTGTAGTAGAGCTTGAAATCAAGGACAGTGATACCTCCAGAAGTTCTTTTATTATATAGGAATGTATTAGCTATCCTGGGCTTTTGTTTTTCCATATGAAATTGAGTATTGTCCTTTCAAAGTATGTAAAGAATTGTGTTGGGATTTTACTGGTGATTGCATTGAATCTGTAGATTGCTTTTGGTAAAATGGCTGTTTTTATTATGTTAATCCTGATCCTACTGGTCCATGAGCACTGGAGATCTTTCCTTCTTCTTCAATCTCTTTCGTCAAAGACTTTGAAGTCCTTGCCATACAAGTCTTTCATTTACTTGGTTTACCCAAAGACACCTTATATTGTTTGAGGTTATTGTGAAGGTTGTCATTTCACTAATTTCTTTCTTAGCCCATTTACCTTTTGTATATAGGAGGACTTATGACTTTTTTGAGTTAATCTTGTATCCAGTCACTTCACTAAAGGTGTTTATCAGATTTCCTTAGTAGAATTTTTGGGGTAGTTTGTGTATATGATCATATCATCTGAGAATAACAATACTTTTACTTCTCCCTTTCCAATTTGTATCGCCTTGATCTCCTTCAGTTGCCTTGCTGTTCTAGCTAAAACTTCATGTGCTGTCTTGAATAGATATGGAGAGAGTGGGCAGCCTTGTCCCGTCCTTGATTTTAGTGGACTTCCTTTCAGTTTCTCTCCATTTAAGTTGATGTTGGCTGATGTAGGAGGTCCTTCTATATTTGTGTTGCTTTCATTGGTTGAATAAGGAAACTGCCTTAGCCTTTTGATAGGGCAGAACTTAGATAGGCAAAGAGAACTGAATGCTAGGAGAAATAAGGCAGGCAGAGAAAGCCGCCATGGAGTCGCCAGAGTCAGACATGCTGAATCTTTCCCAGTAAGCCACGACCTCATGGTAAACACAGATTAATAGAAATGGGTTAGATCAAGATGTAAGAGTTGGCCAAGAAGAGGTTAGATATAATGGGCCAGGCAGTAATTTAATTAGTGCAATTTCTGTGTGGTTATTTTGGGGATTAAGCTAGACTGGCACTGGGAATGCAGCCTGCTCCTCTTACGACAGTTGGCTGTCAGCTTGCTGTATATTACCTTTATTATATTTAGGCATGTTTCTTGTGTCTCTGATCTCTCTAAGACTTTTATTGTGAAGGGTGTTAGATTTCATCAAAGGGGTTTTCAGCACCTAATGAGATGATCATGTGCTTTTTTTCTTTCAGTTTGTTTATATGGTGGATTACATTGACAGATTTTCATATGTTGAACCATCCCTGCATGTCTGGGATGAAGCACACTTAGTCATGGTAGATGATCTTTTTGATGTGTTCTTGGATTCGGTTTGCCAGTATTCTGTTGAGTATTTTTGCATCAATGTTCATGAAGAAAATTTGTCTGTAATTCTTTTTCTTTGTTGAGTCTTTGTGTGGTTTGGGTATCAGGGTAACTGTTGGAGGGAACCACTTGTTGCCCGACTAGCTTAGACCCTAAATAATCACACAGAAACTGTATTAATTAAATCACTGCTTGGCCCATTAGCTCTAGCTTATTATTGGTTAACACTTACATCTTAACATTTCTATTCATCTGTGTATCACCACATGGCTGTGGCTTACTGGGTAAAGTTTCCAGCATCTGACTCTGGCAGTAGCTCCATGGCATCTCTCTGACTCCACCCTTCTTTCTCCCAGCATTCAGCCTAGCTTCCCTGCCTACCTAAGTTCTGCCTTGCTATAGGTCCAAAGCAAATTATTTATTCATTAATGGTAATCACAGCACACAGAGGGGACTCCCACATCAGGTAACTTTGAGCTCATAAAATGAATTTGGCAATGTTTCTTTTGTTTTTATTTTGTGGAATAATTTGAGGAGGTATTGATATTATTTGTGGAATAATTTGAGCTAATATTGATATTAGCTCTTCTTTGAAAGCCTGGTAGAATTCTGAACTGAAACTGTCTGGGCCTGAGCTTTTGGGGGGAGGGTGGGAAACTTTTAATGACTGCTTCTTTTTACTTAGGGGTTATAGGCCTATTTAAATTGTTTATCTGTTCTTGATTTAACCATAGTAAGTAATATCTATTAAAAATTGTTCATTTCTTTTAGATTTTCCAGTTTTGTGAAATACAGGCTTTTAAAGTATGGCCTAATGATTCTTTAGATTTCTGTTGTTCTGTTCCCCTTTTGTTTCTGATTTTGTTAATTTGCATATTTTCTCTTTGCCTTTTAGCTCTTTAGGGTAAGGGTTTGTCTATCTTGTTATTTTCTCAAAGTACCAGCACTTTGTTTCATTGATTCTTTGTATTGTTTTCTTTGTTTCTATTTTATTGATTTCAGCCCTTATTTTAATTATTTCCTGCCATCTACTTCTCTTCAGTGTGACAGTTCTTTTTGATCTAGAGCTTTAAGTATGTTGTTAGGTCACTAGTATGAGGTCTCTCCATATTCTACATGAAGGTGATTAGTGCTACAAACTTTCCTCTTAGCACTGCTTTCATTGTGGCCCATGAATTTGGGTGTGTTATGCATTCATTTTCATTGAATTTTAGGAAGTCTTTAATTTTTTCTTTGTTTCTTCCTTGATCCAGTGATAACTCAGTAGAGAGTTGTTCAGTTTCCACGAGTTTGTAGGCTTTTTGTTGTTGTTGAAATCCAGCTTTAGTCCAGGTGGTCTGATAAGGTACATGGGGTTATTTCAATTTTCTTGTATCTGTTGGGACTTGCTTCATGCCTGAACATTCCCTGAGGTGCTGAGAAGAAGGTATATTCTTTTGTGTTTAGGTGAAATGTTCTGTAGATATCTGTTAGGTCCATTTGAGTCATAACGTTTATTATCTCCCTTATTTTTCTGTTTAGTTTTTGTCTGGATGACCTGTCCAATGGACTATTGAAGTCTCTTACAATTAATGTTTGAGGTTCGATGTGCAATTTGAGCTTTAGTAGTTTACAAATGCAGGTGCCCTAGCATTTGGGGCTTAGATGTTAAGTATTGTAATGTCCTCTTGGTAGATTTTTCATTTGATAATGATGAAATGTCCTTATCTATCTCTTTTGATTAATTTTGGTTGGAAGTCTATTAGGTGTCAGGATAGCTACACCAGCTTGCTTCTTAAGTCCATTTGCTTGGAAAATTTTTTTTTCCACTTCTTTACTCTGAGGTAATGTCTATCTTTGGTGTTGAGATGTGTTTCTTTTATGCAAAAGAAGGTTGAATCCTGTTTTTATATCCATTTTGTTAGCCTGTGTCTTTTTATTGGGGAATTGAGTCCATTGATTCTGAAAGATATTAATGACCAATGATTGTCAATTCCTGTTTTGTTGGTGGTGGTGGTGCTGCTGGTGGTGGTAGTTGTGTGTGTGTGTGTGTGTGTGTGTGTGTGTGTGTGTGTGTGTATGTCCCTTCTGCTGTGGGAGCTCCTTCCGCTCCTTCAGCCAATAGCCTTTAAGATACCAGCTATTTTTTTCATTTTAAAAAGCGGCTTTATTGCTTCTGGCTCCTGTTCAGACTGCTAGACTCTCTGTTTCCTGTTTGTGACGAGAGGACTATGGTTTGGGACATTGATCTGTAAGTTTTCTCCCCTCCAATAAATAACCCCTTTTAATAATAATTTCCAAACCGGTTTGGGATTGTTTTGCAGCATTATCTGGCGCCTCAACGTTTGGTTTTAGAACCACGCCCCACTTCCCCCACCCCCAGGCTAGGCTGCCTGCTGCGGGCTAGGCAGCTTGGCACAAGCCCTCCCCCAGCCACGGCCTGTGGGTGGAGTCAGCAGTTAAAAACTCCATGCCTCCCTGGATCCACACTGCCTGCCTGGTTTGTTGAGCGGGTTTTTAAATCCCCCTTACAGCCTAGGGCATGAGTCAGGTTGCCAAATGCTGAAAATTCCCTGGGGCAAAAACTCCTTGGGACATTCCAGCAGCTCAAATAGAATTGCTGTTTGAAATCTCAGCAGCAGCTTTTGCAGCTTGACCCTTTATCCCAGCAGATGCAGCATAGGAACAGTTGACCAGCAGTGCTGGAACCTCCATAGCAGCTGTGTCACGACCCCTCCATCAGATGGGAGCTGTGATCCCCAGCGGAGCAGCAGGCGGATGCCTGGGGCTAGCTGCTCTGTTTGCTAGCCACTGGAAGCTTCTGGGTTTCTGTGCCCTGTACCCGGACTTGGGATTTCTTGCTCTGTATATGGAATTGATTTCGCTACATTTAACTTCTTGAGACTCATTTTTACCCCAGTTTCTTAACAAGTATTAGGGTGGATTTTACCACAGGATCTTTCCTGACACCTTTCCATTGATTCCAGTCGTGACTCGGAAACAGTGCCATCTACTGGTTAACAGGTAAAATGGCAGGTTTTGTTTTTAATGGGACTCTAGCTGCAGTTTTTGCTGCCACTATGGAAGAAATCACACAAAGCCTCTATGACCTTGGAGGTACCTCAATTTACTGGTTATTAGGTCTCAGTTTTCTTCTCCATGTTATGTCATTATGGAAGTATATGACATTAATTGATAGGATTAATACCATGATAGGCAAAATTGACTCCATATCTAAGGGTACTAGGAACTTACCTGAGAGGGTCCAGGCTGTTGAATTTGACTTTCAGAAGTTATCACAGAGTTTTGATAAGGTAACAGACAGAATGTACCTCCAGGATGGCAACTTACATGATATCTGGGGGCAGTTCAAGGAGGAGATGTTATCTTTGAAAGGAAACATTAAGACATTGGAATCACAGGTACAGAATGGGAACCAGAAAATTGATGCCATAGGGAAATCACTAGAAACCTTTGCAGGTCAGGAGATTCAGGCCTTACGTGAGACAATGATTAAGAGATTTGAAATGATTGAGGAAATTATCGGAGCTGATGAACTGGGTGAGAAGACACAAGGGCAGGATACAGTGTCACCACCAGCTGTCAGAACTGGTTTACCCACGGTTTAGGTGACATACCCTGTAATTTATCCTGACAAAGCATCAACTTCTAAAGGCTCAAATGGAGCCAAAGAAGGTAGATGGATGCTGATAGGACTGAATGATCTGAAGGAAATTAAGCAAGTCATTGCTGATTATGGTTTGCACTCTACATTTGTTAAGGAAATGATAAGAACTTGGGCTTCTAATGTTAAGGCTATACCCCATGATTTCTCCCAGTTAGCATTATTAGTGTTAGAAGATGGACCTTCCTTGATGTTTGGAGTTTATTTCACAGAAGAATCCAAACATATGGAACAGCAAGGAAGAGCAAAAGGTGTGGAGGTTTTGCAGGATCAAATTCTTGGCATAGGAGTGTATGCTGATCCACAGGTCCAAGCTCTTTATGCTGAAGTATTGTCCCTATGCCACAAAGCAGACTTGAACGCCTGGGATAGGATTCCAGAACCAGGTAAAAAGATAGAGTCATATACCAGGGTTAGGCAGGGACAGGGAGAACCCTATACTGACTTTTTGCAAAGATTAATTAAGGCTCTGAACATAGGAGTAACAGTCCCAGAAGCTAGATGACTAATTCTTGAATCGCTGGCTTTTGAAAATGCAAACTTAGACTACAAGAAGATAATTGGACCTTTAAGGTCTAGATCAGCACCTATGGATGAATGGATCCAGCATACCATGAATTTTCAGAACTTTAACTACGATGATGAATCTTGGGTAGGAGAAGCGATTTCCAAAGTGATGAGGGGACATCAACCTGCCAAATGTTTTAATAGTGGTAAATTAGGACACACACACAAAAGGGATTGCAGGCAAGGAATTTCTAGGAATAACACTTATCTGGGAATGGCAGGAATAGGAAACCTTGGCCTTCAGGTATATGTAGGAGGTGTGGTAAAGAACGACATTGGACCAATGAATGAAGATCAACAACAGACAGACAAGGCAACCCGATACCATTGGGAAACTCCCTGAGGGGCCTCTCGCAGGCCCCCAAGCCAAAAGCGGCCCAGTCTTTCCCAGTAACTGTGGAGGACATGTCACACCAGGAAAATTAAAAATTCTAGAAGCTTCTGTGCAAGCCCATAAGGTTCTAAATGATGGCTCAAATTTGAAGATAAGTCAGAAATTCAATTAGGAAATAATATTTTGGCAAACCTCTATAAATGATCAAAACAATTTTTGATCATTTCTTGGCAAAACCGGCCTCTGGGCAAGGAACTGCCCATACCTCAACTACCGACAAAATATATAGTATCCGGAAATGGATAAGCAGAACTGTCAAATCCTGCCAAGACAGGGTAAGACAGTTTTGAAAAAATTTCTTGCCTTTAAAAATAATCTGGCAGTTATTCTAGGCCTTAGCCAAAGTTGGTTGCTTCAACACTGCAAATGTGACTTTGGGTGATTGCCCAGGTAGCCAGTTATCTCTGTGATTTGTTGCATGTCTTGGAAGTTGTTTGATTGCACTTCCTAATTACTCAGGTAACATTATTTCCCTTCTTGGATCTTCGATGGGGTTGAAGGCTAGATAAATGTAGTTACTTTTTTCTCATGACTTGGCCAAGTTATTTATTATACAGGACTTAAGCTAGTTAGAATAGGATATTTGTTTTGATTGCATATAATTTTGTAGTACGTTTAGAACTCTCTTACTTAAACAAAAGGGGGAGGTGCTGCAGGAGCTCCTTCCGCTCCTTCAGCCAATAGCCTTTAAGATACCAGCCCACTGGGGCGTGGTCTCTTTCAGTTTAAAAAGTGGTAGCAGCCCTACACTTGCTCTCTTGCTTCCGGCTCCTGTTCAGACTGCTAGATCTCTGTTTCCTGTTTGTGACGAGAGGACTATGGTTTGGAACATTGATTTGTAACTTTTGTCCCCTCCAATAAATAACCTCTTTTAATAATAATTTCCAAACTGGTTTGGGATTGTTTTGCGGCATTACCCTTCTTTGGGGTTTGCTGATGTAAGATTATTTATTGCTTATGTTTTGGTGGGTGTAATTAACCTCCTTGGGTTTGAATTTTCCTTCTAGTATCTTCTTTCTTTGTTCTGTATGTTTAGTGTTTTGATTATTATGAGTACTTTTTTCTGGTCCTATCTATTTGGTGTTCTGTAAGCTTCTTTTAAAAGTATTTTCTAAGATTTATTTTATTTATTTATTATGGACACAGTGTTCTACCTGCATGTACCTGCACACCAGAAGAGGACATCAGCTCTCATTACAGATGGTTGTAAGTCACCATGTGGTTGCTGGGAATTGAACTCAGGACTTCCAGAGTAACCGTCAGTGCTCTTAACCACTGAGCCATCTTTCCAGGCCCTCTGTAAGCTTCTTGCACCTTTATAGGCATGCCCCTATTTAGGTTAGGAAAATTTTCTTCTATGATTTTGTTAAAGATATTTACTGGGTCTTTGAGCTGGTTTTCTTTTCTTTTTTTTAAAATATTTATTTATTTATTTTGTATACAATATTCTGTCTGTGTGTATGCCTGCAGGCCAGAAGAGGGCACCAGACCCCATTACAGATGGTTGTGAGCCACCATGTGGTTGCTGGGAATTGAACTCAGGACCTTTGGAAGATCAGGCAATGCTCTTAACCTCTGAGCTATCTCTCCAGCCCCTGAGCTGGTTTTCTTTTCCTTCTTCTATTCCTATTAATCTTAGGCTTGATCTTTATATAATGTCCCAGACTTACTAGATGGTTTGTGTTAGGAATTTTTTAGTTTTAACATTTTCTTTGACCAATGAATCTGGTTTTTCTATCATATCTTCAGTGCCTGAGAGTCTCTCTTCCATATCTTGTATTCTGTTACAGTATTTTGTTTTTAGGTTTTTGTTTTTGGAGACAGCATTTCTCTGTAGCTTTGGGGCCTGTCCTGGAACTAGCTCTTATAGACCAGGCTGGCCTTGAACTCACAGAGATCCGCCTGCCTCCCAAGTGCTGGGATTAAAGGCGTGCGCCACCACCGTCCGGATCTCTTGTATTCTGATGTTGCTTCTTGCCTCTGTAGTTCCCGCTTGCTTACCCTGATTTTCCGTTTCCATAATTCCCTCTGTTTGTGTTTTCTTTATTGCTTCTATTTCCATTTTCAGGTCTTGAACAGTTTTCTTCACCTGTTTGTTGACTGAGGTTTCTGTCCCACCCAGTCCTGCAGCTGTTCAGTCCCAAAGAAACACACTGAGGTCTACAAGGTCTACATTAATTATAAACTGATTGGCCCAGTAGCTCAGGCTTCTTATTAATCAATTCTTATAACTTATATCAGCCTGTAATTCTTGTCTGTTTCAGCCACGTGTCTTGGTACCTGTTTTGGCAAGGCAGTCACATCGTACTTGCTCTGTGTCTGGCTTCCTTTGCATCTGGGTAGTGACTGTGGACTGAAACTTTCCTCTTCCCATAATTCTCATTGCCACGCCTCTACTTCCTGCCTGGTCACTGTTGCCCCGCCTATACTTCCTGCCTGGCTACCGGCCAATCAACATTTTGTTAAAAATAATACAAGTGACAGATTAAAAGACCAATGTCCCACAGGAACCTGTTTGGTTTTTTCTTGTCTTTCTTGGCGTTTTTTAAGGAATTTACTGATTTCCTCCAATATTTGCTTATATTTTCTTCAATTTCTTTAAGGCAGTTTTTCATTTAAGGACCTCTATCATCTTCCTAAGGTTATTTAAGGTTGTTTTCTTGTGCTTCAGCTGCATTGGAATGTTCAGGTCTTGCGGTCATGGCTGGGCTGTGGTGGTGCCATAGTTCCTTTCTGTTGTTGCTCTTGTTCTTACACTGGTGTTTGGGATGATTACAGGTCTAGGTGTTGATTCCTGAGTTTGTCCTTGTTGTATGGATGTTTTGTTCTTTGGTTTCTGTTTATTCTCTGGTCTTTTGGCCTGTATGGCCAGGGTTCTGGTCACTAGTAAGCCTTCAGGTCCAGTAGGATGTTTCTGTTGTGGTTTTTGTAGCCTGCAAGACCTCTGGGGTTTAGATGCTAACATTGCCTCCGAGGTTCCAAGAACCTGTGTGGCCTCTGGCATTCTGGGTACCTGCTTGGTCTCTGGGATTCCTAGTACTGTGTGGCTTCCAAACAGCAGAAGTTTTCAGCCAAGGTTGTGGGCTGGGATATGGAGCTTAGGGGAAGGAGTACAGTTCAAAGCTATTGGGACAGCATTAGAGAGTGTTAGCTGGCTTTGGGCAGTGTCTTAACTTGGATTCCTAGGTTGGCTTTGCCTCAGATAAAGCAGAAGTCTTCTGCTGAAGTCGTAGGCTGGAATATGGAGATCAGGGGATGGGGTGCAGTCTGGGGTTGCTGGCTTTAGGAAGTGTTAGTGGGTGGTGGGTCTTACTTGTGGTCCCTAGGAGTTCACCCCCAGTGATGTACTTTCTCCAGCAAAGCCATACCTCCAAAGCCTCCCCACACAGTATCATCAGCTGGGGACCCAGTATTTAAACATCTGAAGCTATGGGGGACATCTCATTAAATCACCAAATTCTATGCCCACAGAATTTCACCCCTCCTGTTTCTTTGTACCTGCACTTCCCTCGTTCCTTGCCCATCTTGCCCCAGCAACTAGAAATCTAGCTCTATTTCTGTAATTCTAACATTTCAAGAATGTCACACAAGTAAAATCTCAGAGTGCTTTCCTCATTAATTCTATTTCTCTCAGGTCACTGGGTGGACTCCATAGCACGGATATACTGTGGTTGATTTTACTGCTCCCTCTTGAAAAAAATACTTTGACTGCTTGTAGTTGGGGTTGTAACAAATGAAAATGTTCTATGAATATGGATGTGCAGGTTTCTGTGTGAAAATATGACATTTTTAGCTGGGTGGTGGTGGTGCACGTCTTTAATCCCAGCACTTGGGAGGCAGAGGCAGGTGGATCTCTATGAGTTCGAGGCCAGCCTGGTCTACAAGAGCTAGTTCCAGGACAGGCTCCAAAGCTACAGAGAAACCCTGTCTTGAAAAAAACAAAACAAAACAAACAAAAACAAAACATAAAATAAAATATGACATTTTTGACATAAATATGCAGGAGGACAGTTGCTGGGTGGGTCGTGGTTTTCAGTGTTGTTGCTTTTCCTCCAGTCCATTAGCTGTGTGCTTCCTGGTGGTTTCAAGCTGCTTTTCACTACTGACTCAGGACGCAGAACATCTTGTTCTATATTTGCTATGAGTATGCCCACATCTGGGAAACCCACTCATCTTTTCCCGGTTTTCTAGATTTGGGTTTGTTGTTGTTTTATGTGTATGGATGTTTTGCCTGCATTTGCCTGTGCACCATGTGCATGCAGTGCTCATGGAGGCCAGAAGAGGGCATCAGATCCCCTGGAGCTAGAGTTACAGATGGTTGTGAGTGGCTATGTGGGTGGTGGGAATAGAATCTGGAAGAGCGGCCAGGCTCTTTCCAGCCTCTGTTCTGTTTTATTTTTGAGACAGGGTCTTTCTATACAGCTTAGGCCTCCAACTCATGGTACTACTTCTGCCTCAGCCTCTTGAGTGCTAAGATTGCAGGCACGTGCTACTAGGCCCAGCCAACGGGTGCTTTTAGTAGTGAGTTTTGAAGATTTTAACAAATATTCTAGACTCATATCTGGATTTTGTGGCTGTGTGTCTTAGTGAGAGTTTCTATTGCTGTGAAGAGACACCATGGCCATGGACACTGTCATAAAGGAAAAATATTTAATTGGGGTTGGCTTATATTTTCAGAGGTTCAGTCCATTATCAACATGGTGGGACATGGTAGCATGCAGGCAGACATGGTGCTGGAGAGGTAGCCAAGTGTCCGACATCCTTGACTTGCTGGCAACAGGAAGTGAACTGTCTCACTGAGCATGGCTTGAGCATATACGAGACCTCAAAGCCCTCCTCCACAGTAACACACTCTCTCCAACAAGACCACACCTCCTAATAGTGCCACTTCTTTTGGGGCCATTTTCTTTCAAACCACCACAGTAGGAACGTTGGATGTGTGATTTGCAGGGTCTCTCCTCCAGTCTTCAGCTCATTTCTATCCTTTTGACAGAGTTTCGAAGATAAAAGTTTTAGTCCTGAGGAAGTCATATTATCATTGTTTTCTTTTTATGAATTATATCTTAGTTCTCAAATCTGAGGATTTGCCAAGGCCTAGGTTCTGGAAACATTCTTCTAATTTTTTCTAAATGTTTTGTAATTTTGCATTTTACATGTGTGTCATGATTGGCTGAGTTAATTACTGTATACGGTCTGTTGACCCCTTCAACAGTCACCTGTTCCAGGACCACGTGGAAGAACCCTCACATGGCCATTACACTTTTCTCAGAACTCGTTTGGGCATGCTTATGCGGCTCTCTTTCTCAGTTCTTTATTTTGTTCATGTGCTTCTGGCCCACTTTCCACCAGAACCACCCACTTCTGGCCATTGTGGTACTGAAGTCTTACGGGTGGCTAGAATGAGGCTTCCTCCTATATTGCTATTTTTCAAGGTTGCTCTGGATTTTCTTTTCTTTTTTAATAATTTATTTATTTTTAGTTTATGTGGTTTGGTGTGCATGCATGCCTGTGTGAGTGTGTCAGATCTTGGAGTTACAGACAGTTGTGAGCTGCCATGTGGGTGCTGGGACTTGAACTCAGGTCCTCTAGGAGAACAGCCAGTTCTCTTAACCACTGAGTCATCTCTCCAGCCCCCTGCTCTGGCTTTTCTTACTTTTGTTTATGTTTCCATATCCATCTTATCGAAGGGTATGAAAGTTCCTGCTTGTATTTTGATAGGAATTTTACTGAGCTTATGTATCTATGTGGGATTATTATCATACCTGCTTTGTTGAGTTGTCTACCTCATGAACATGATATGTCTTCCTGGTGACTCAGCTCTCCTTTAACCATAAGTATTTTGTAGTTTTCAGCATTCAGGTCATGTGCACGTTGTGAAGTTCAAAGGTCTTTCTTTCCTCCTTTTCCTTCTTTTGCAACTATAAATATTGTACTTTTTTTTTTTTTACAGAATACCAAAAAAAGTTTATGGTAGGAAAATGACCAAAAATAATATATAAGCAGATTGTGGTGGTTTTAACAAGCATGGTCCCCATGAACTCATGTGTTTGAATGCTTGACCTATATGAAGTGACACTATTTTAGAGTAGGTGTGGCCTTATTGGAGGAAGTGTAGCACTGTGGGGGCAGGCTTTGAGGTCTCATATGTTTAAGTTACATCCAGTGTGGTAGACAGCTCACCCTCTGTTGCCTGCAGATCAAGATGTAAACCTTTCAGCTCCTTCTCCAGCACCATGCCTGCCTGTATACCACCCGCCATGGTGACAATGGACTGAATCTCTGAACTGTAAGATAGCCCCAACTAAAAATTTTACTTTCTAAGAATTGCCATGTGTTGGGGGACTGCAGCCACCGGACCCTGAATTTTCTGTAAACAACTTGTTTTCCTCTGCTCTGAGCAGCCTGCAGCTGCTCTGAGCACAGACCCTGATGGCAGGGGAGTGGTTCCTGGTGAGGCCTGCAGCTCAAAGATCCCGAGAGCTGGGGCATGGCCAGGGCCCTGTATAAGCTGCCAGTGTAGGGTGCATTCTTGGGGAATTCAAGGATGACCCATGTCTCTGTCTCTGTGTGTCTCTGTGTATGTGTCAATCTCCAGGCCCATGCCTGGCTAGCTAACCATCCCATAGTACAGGTGCTACAGCCATGGTCATGGTGTCTCTTCACAGCAATAGAAACCCTAAGACAGGAGTTGAGACCGAGACTGGGGTATTGCTGTGATAGGCCTAACCATTCTTTTGTTTGAAGGAATATGAACTTTGGGTCTATGGATTAGAAAAGCAGTTGAACACTTTAAATAGGGCTTAATGGGTCATCCTAGTGGTACCATGGAAGACAGTGGTTCTGAGAGTGACTTGAACTGTGGGTGACTGGCTCACGAGGTTCAGAGTACATTGCCTACAGACCAGTCTTGTGATACTTTGGTGAAGAATGTGGCTGCTTTTTGCCCTTGTCAGAAGAGTCAGTCTGAAGCTAAAGTGAAGAGGTTTGGATTAATTCTGCTGGCAGAGGAAATCTCAAAACAGCCTAGTATAGACTCTGTTGTGTGGTTATTAGTGTTAACTTTAATGGATATTTATAATGAAAAGGTGCAAGCTAACCTAGGAAAAATACATAATGTACAATTTGAGGAGAAAAGAAGAACCAGGAAGTGGAGTGGAGCTAAGACCTATGTTCAAAAAGATAAATGGATTAAGAAATGGAATAAAGGGAATGGTGATATCAGGGCAAGATCCCACCCAGCTAGGTTTCCAGTGTGTGAACAGGAATTAAATAAAAGCTTAGAGCCGTGTGTGATGGTGCATGCATTTAATTCAGCACTCCAGAGACAGAGGCAGGCAGATCTCTGAGTCTGAGACCAGCCTGGTCTACAGAGCAAGTTCCAAGACAGCCAAGCTTAGGCAGTGAAGGTAAGCATAGACAACAGAAAGCTGGTGAAGATGTGAATTCAATGAGAGGGTCATATTCAAGTACCAGCAAGCAAGTAGTAGAACGTGGCAACTTTGGTCATGTGGTTCTGGCTTAAAGTCAAGGATAGAAGAAAGGAGTTATGGAATCTTCCTCAGTTACTAAGGAAAGCTCCTGAGGCCAGGCATGTGTTAGGGGTGTCCCTGCATGGAAGCCCAGAGAGGCCATTGCATGATGCTGAATGTGAACCCTGGATTGCCTTGGAGAACCCAAAATTTTGGAGATGCCAGAGTAATGGGATACCTGCCAAGGAAAGCTGCTAACAGGAAGTGGAACAAGCCCAAGAGAGAGAAGTGTGTTATAGTCAACAGAGCTGGAGGATAGAGAATCTGGAGTGTGTTTTGACATTAGAGTTTGGAGTTTGCCCAGCTGGTTTTCAGTCTTGCTTTGGTCCAGTATTTCCTCACTGTGCTCCCTTCCCTACATTTCAGAATTGTAATATATAATTCTGTGCCATTATATGCTGGAAGTATGTGGTCTGTCTTTTTATTTTGACTTCATAGGGGATTACAGTTAAGAGACTGAAAGAATCTCAGTAGAGATTTTAAACTATGAACTTTTAAACACTGTTGAGACTGTGATAGACTATGGGAACATTTGAAGTTGGACTAAATGATTTTTGCATTGTATTATGGTTACAAGCCTATGGGGGTCAGGAAGTGGGATATGGTGGTTTGAATAGGAATGGCACCATGGACTCATGTGTTTGAGTGGTTGACCTATAGAGAGTGGCACTATTAGGAGGTATGGCCTTGTTGGAGGAAGTGTGGCACTGTGGGGTCAGACTTTGGGGTCTCATATGCTCAAGCTACACCCAGTGTGGTAGACAGTTCACTTCCTGCTGCCTTTGGATCAACATTTAGAACTCTCAGTTCCTTCTCCAGCATCATGTCTGCTTGCATGCCACCCACCACAATAATAATGGACTAAACCTCTGAACTGTAAGCCCAATTAAATGTTTTCTTTTATAAGAGTTGCAGTGACCAATAGCAACTTCACAGCAATAGAAACCCTAACTAAGACACAGATGAATAAACACATCAGAGTCAACAGACATCTCACCCAAGCCCATGTATCTGAACAGGAAACAAGAACATTTTCTGAAGGGTTTTAAGCAACAGGAGACAAGAGGCTGTTGTGAGATGACTATAATGGGCAGAAGCACCCTCAGGCTGCAATGGGTTACAGGTAGGAACCATGGATGTTAACTGGAGTAGATCCTAGCTGCAGAACTGGAGTCACTGCATTGCTGGGGCAGCAGAGCACAGGGCCTTGTAAAGAATGCAGTCCACTGCCCTGCATTTCCTGTAGCTGCACAGTCAGACAGGTCTGTCACACTGTGAACTTGTTGCTTAATCTTGCTTTTAGATCCAGAGACCACAATTATTCAACAGAAATGAATAAGTTGCAGTCTCTAAGTGGCAATCACCTTCTTCTGCATTACAAAACATGAGGAGAGTAGTTCTCTGACTGCCTTTACCCATGACCTTCGACTAGGTTGTGAGTGGCCTTTGCCCTGGGGCCCTTCGCAGGCACACTTGAGTCATAGTACTTCATGATTGGTTGCTTCTTTTACCTTTGTTAGAAGCATGGGTGTTTCCCCTTCACCTTTACCATATGCTTGACAAAGCTGCAGTTTTCAGTTTCCCACATTTTGACCTTTTTTCCTTAATAAATAGTAAGTGGAATTATGCCCCCCATGTGTCCCATCGCATGCCCACTGGGTGACATGACCGTGTGCTCTTTACCTCACTAGGAGAGGTGACACCAGTTCAGGTTAGGAGAGTTCTTTGAGGGGGATAGGAGGAGGGAAAACAAACCCTCAAACGTCACAATTCATTTCTCTTAAACCAAATGATCTGGTTGGCCAAGTCTCGCTGTACTCTCATTCCTGCTGTGGGTTTGGTGTTACCCTCCGAGTACATCAGAAAAGGGGACTGGCTTCATTGACTCCCCTCTAGTATCCTGTGAATGGCATGGCTTCCTGTTCACCATTCAATAACGAATGTCAGGACAATGATCCATGTGGGGCCATGCCTGTGGAAGCTGCTCTTCCTACCTGCTGCTGGAACTGGATGCTGTCCTTGACCTTGGTCTCCAGTGGGGTTGGAGGCTGTTGCATTGATTGACTGTTCATCAAGCCCAGATCAAGTCTGCCTCATTGACAAGCCCTGCCTTTGCTGTTGTCTTTCACCAGTTTTCTCAGCAGGGTTAACCTGCACCACCTGACCTGCCTGCCCGGCTCTTTCTAGGTGGTCATTCTTATTCTGTCTTTGCTCTCTCCTTGAATTTCTCCTGGGCCATGATGGCACTGCAGAGATGGAAATGGTGGTACTGCAGAGGTGGGAATAGGGTTACTGCAGAGGTGGGAATAGGGTTACTGCAGAGGTGGGAATGGGGGTACTGCAGAGGTGGGAATAGGGGTACTGCAGAGGTGGGAATGGTGGCGCTGCAGAGGTGGGAATTGGGCACTGCAGGGGTAGGAATGGTGGTGCTGCAGAGGTGGGAATGGGGGTATTGCAGAGGTGGGATGGTGGCACTATAGGGGTGGGAATGGGGTACTATAGGGGTGGGAATGGGGCACTGCAGAGGTGGGAATGGGGTATTTCAGGGATGGAAGCACACCAGGAACAGTCTGCATCACTCTTGTCTCTCATATACAGTCTTTTAACTTTAGTGTCTATGTATTCAGTACTAGTGTAAGGAGACACAATTGGTTTTAATGTTTGTTTTGTATGTTTTGATTTTGCTTATCCACTTTATAAACTTTTTCTTTGTAGATATCTGGGATTTTATCCTTAGGTAAGTACAGTATTAAAGAACTTGTTTTAAAGTTCTTCCTTCCTGGTCTGTTACTCTCTATTTTCTTTTGTTGCCAGCAGAACTTGAGACCTGTGTTTAAAAAATGTCTGGAGACACATCCTTTCCCTTTCTGATCGGAATGTGACAGCACCAGCTATTGCCCTGCCCACTCCACTGACCCTACCCACCCCCACTCACCCACCCCACTAACTCCACTGACCCTACCCACCCCCACTCACCCACCCCATTGACCCTACCCACCCACTCCACCCACCCCACCCACTCCACCCACCCCACCCACCCCATCCACCCACTCCACTGACCCTACCCA